>JAZKJV010006339.1:600000-827500 GCA_037367405.1 Ottelia alismoides | reverse complement strand
AAGGCGACTTGGGATTTCTCGTTCCAGGTCCTTTTTCAATCATTCATTTTGAGGATTTAGCTTTTTGCTATGGGCTAGATTCTCTTTTCTATCGATTGTAATCGATTGGAGGAAGTTCGTTCTGTTTTTTCATCGATTTTTCATCGATTTTTTTGAGTTCTCGTCTGGTTGGTTCTTAACCTGGTCGAGATCTCAAAACTTTTCCGCTCCAAGTCCGCTCTTTTGTTCGTGTGAGCACGATCTTCTTCTTTCCTTGGCCAAAGATTTATCTTCTTGGTGCTTGGTGCTTGGGATCTTCTGGAGTGTGAAGAACCTTGGAGGCGCTAGGGTTCTTCCTCTTTTTCTGATTATGGAAGGCGCCTTAGATGGTGCAACAGACTCTCCTTTCTTGGAGGCTGTCAAATATGAGAAGAAGGCGGATTTCAAAAGAAAAGAGGCTACGTCCAAGCCGCAAAAGATGGGAGTCTTGAAGGAGGTCAATTCGCCGCCTATTTTGGAAAACATTCCGATTAGAGAGGCATATTTTTCGGATGGAGAATACACGCTGGAGGTTTCAAAGGAGGAAATCATGCAGCTCCAAAGGCCGTTCTCGTCATGCCTGGTTGCAAAATTTCAAAACTCCCGGGCAGAGCTGGTAACTTTTTTAAATTTCCTGAAAAAGAAACTGGAACCCAAAGGGGAACTTTATGTTGGGGCTCTCGATGCAATACATATTTTGATAAGGTTTCAGATCGAAGCTGATTTTGTCACTGCGTATGCTCTTGGCAATTTTGTTTATCATGAAGAATGGGTGATTATTTCAAGATGGTCCCCATCCTTCAGACCGTATCTTACGACGACCCAAGTTGCAGTTTGGGTGGGCCTACCTTGCTTAAACATCCATCTACAAAATCCGGGGTTCATTAAATCCATTGCTCAAGTGCTGGGAAGGTTCATTTGCGTGGATAAAGAAACGAAGGAATTCCTACGGCCTAGCTATGTAAGGCTGTACGTGGAGATTGACTTGACCAAGCCAAGGGTGAACCACATATGGATCAAAAATGGTGATCAGAAATTTAAGCAAAAGATCATATATGAGAGAGTTCCTAAATTCTGTTCTTCTTGCTTTGTTATTGGTCATGATTATGATGAATGCAAGCACAAAAAGAAAGAGAAGGAACCTGTGATGAAAGCCTGGAAACCCGTAGCTAATATGGAGGAGGAAAAAGGGAAGGATCTTGAAGATGCTGGTTTGCAGCTAGTTCAACAGCAAGCTCCTGATGGGTGTCTAGAAAATAAGCCTTCGGGTTCAGTTGCTGAAGAGAAGAGCCAAGCTGAACATAATGACACTGAAAACTGGACCCTGGTCACCAACAAGAAGAATGCTTCGAGGAAGAACAAAGTTGCTGCTTTGGAACTTCTAGCAGATGGAAATGATTCTTCAGCCGAATCCACCATCAGGGACAAGGCTGATGGATCCCTGGAGACACTAAACAAACTTGCTGAAGATGTTTTAAACAAAGTAGCTACTGAAATTATTGAAGAGGTTGCGGATTCCCTGGAGAAGACATCTCAAGGGATTCCCTCAGTTTAGGAGGTTGGTAGTTCATTCTAAAGCAAAAACCTTGTCTGGAAGACAACCTACTACTAGAAGGGTTGAACCCAGATATTTATGCGAGCAGGGAGCACATTTATGACAGTTTATTCAAAAAGAAGCCTGCAAATTTGAAAGACTGGTGGAAGGTTTTTCAATGTTAAAGAAAAATGAAGTGGAAGTGAATGAGTTTGAGATCTCTGACTTCTATCCTTCATCAGATTCTGAACTTGCAGAAGTAAGGAAGAAACAAATTGAAGCAATCTAATGCAGAGGGATTCAAGAAGTCGGAAAAAGGCAAAACAAAAGCTCCAGATTTTTGGATTGGAGATGATTGGGTGGTAAGAATATGGGACTCTATCAGGACTCTGGACTCAGGCAAGTTTGCTGTTATCTGTTCTGTTTGGACCAAAGAAGAACATGCGGATTTCAAGAGGAAGTTGCCAAGAAGAAACAAGGAAGATGCTTACCTTGAGCGTCGTGCTTTAGATATGAAGACGTTTAATTCAAGGAATAAGAAGGGGAAGGCTTCATCCCCTTACCTTAGAAATTTTTTTCATTTTGGTTAAGTTCTTGTTCGCAATTTTTCAAGGTCATGTAGACCATTTTCCCTTATTCTAGTTTTTGCTCTTTAGGCCATGTTGGCCATCTTTCCTTTTGCAATTTAGGCCATGTTGGCCACCTTTAAGTAAGAAGGCTTGTCCTTTGTCACTTTTTGTAATCATCTTTTCATCAATAAAAGGGGATACCCGAACCCCTTAAATTCGGGTTTTTAAAAAAAAAAATCCTAAACCCTAAACCCTAAACCCTAAACCCTAAACCCTAAACCCTAAACCCTAAACCCTAAACCCTAAACCCTAAACCCTAAACCCTAAACCCTAAACCCTAAACCCTAAACCCTAAAAACCCTAAAAACCCTAAAAACCCTAAACCCTAAACCCTAAACCCTAAACCCTAAACCCTAAACCCTAAACCCTAAACCCTAAACCCTAAACCCTAAACCCTAAACCCTAAACCCTAAACCCAAAACCCAAAACCCAAAACCCTAAACCCTAAACCCTAACCCTAAACCCTAAACCCTAAACCCTAAACCCTAAACCCTAAACCCTAAACCCTAAACCCTAAACCCTAAACCCTAAACCCTAACCCTAAACCCTAAACCCTAAAAACCCTAAACCCTAAACCCTAAACCCTAAACCCTAAACCCTAAACCCTAAACCCTAACCCTAAACCCTAAACCCTAAACCCTAAACCCTAAACACCCTAAACCCCCTAAACCCTAAACCCCACCGCCCCCCTGGAGGAGAGAGAAGCTCTGGCGATTTCTGGAGATTTTTCTGGAAGTTTTGAGTCTTCCTTCTTCGGGCGAATTCTTGAGGTGTGAACCTCTTTCTTTTTCTCTTATTATTCCTGGATCGTGCTTTTTTGCAAGATTTTCGAATACTTTGTCGGTTTTATATGGATTTTGTTGGAGTTTGATTTCCAATGGGAACTCTTGGAGGGGATATGCCATCCCCTCCCAAATTCCGGCAAAATGGGGAGATTATCGGAGACCCCAAACCCAAATCTTACGCTGCAGCCATGCGTGGACACATGCCTGATGTTGATTTTGGAGCTCCCATTCCTATACGACCTGCGGAGATTGTCGATGGCGTTCCTGTTGTTCGTTTTTCAAAAGAGGATACTGCTTTGTTGAGTAGGCCTTTTGAATTATGCTTAATTGGGAAATTCTCGAAGAGACGGCCTCCTCTCCCGGAAATTGATGCGGATTTTAAGAAGGCTTTTCAATTTGAAGGGAAATTCCAAATCGGGGCTATTGATGCCTTGCATGCTCTCATCCGTTTCGAATCCAAGGCTGATTTGGTAACAGTTTATTCGGTCAACAGTTGGGTATTCAAAAATTATAGAGTGAGCTTTATGCGCTGGACCCCGCACTTCAGGCCCGGAAATACGACTTCTGTTGCACCGGTTTTCATTGGTCTTCCTCTGCTCAATATTCATCTTTTCAACGAAGGAGCTCTTAAATCTATTGTTCAACCCATTGGGAAACTTATATCCTTAGATAAGGATATAAGAAGGCTATCTCGTCCAGGCTATGCAAGAGTCTGCGTTGAAGTAGACTTGGCTAAACCCCTTATTGATCATATTCTTATCCATGTAGATGCCTTGAAATTCAAACAACAAATCGTTTATGAAAATCTTCCCCCCTTCTGTAACCATTGTTCCATGATTGGTCATACAAAAGCTAGGTGTTTTCATCAGCAGAAAGGAGATCATGAAAAGGAAATTATTAAAGAAGCATCACAGCCTCAGAAAGAAGGAGGAGATGGAAAAAATTCAGAGTCAAACAAACGCCTACAAGGCCAACACTCGGGAAAGGACTTCAGGAAATTGAAAAAGAACTTGAAGAGAAATGAAAGAAGGAAATTTGTCAGAGTCCAAAGAGTCTATCAGAAAAAAGCGAATCCGGATAAAAGTAAAACCTCAGCTGGAAAAGAGATTGTCCCTGAAAAAGAGGGAGATAAAACCTCAGGGGAGCAACAGATTGAATCTCATGAAGAACTGCAGCATCAGGAAGAAGATCCTCAAATTTCTGATGAGGGACACAAAAACCTGAACCAAGAACCACAAGAGAACCCAGAGCAACATGTGGAGCAACTTGTGGATGACGGAGGATCCCATCAAGAGCCAAACAAGGGAGCGGAAAACTCCGTGTCTCTAAACACTGAAAATTGCATGTCTATAAACATCAACAGTAACCAGAACTTTCCATGTCAGCTTAATTCCGAGCAACCGTTAATAACTTATAATAATTTTGACTGTCTGCTTAATGAAGAAGGGGAGGATGTTGTGCCTTCTCTTGAGGAAGGCGAATTGCAAGAAAATAACTCAGAAGACAGAATTCATAGCGATTCAGAGCTGAGCAGCAGTCAGGAAACTAATTCTTCAGAGTTCTTTCCTCCTTTGATTCCTGGGAAAGGAAAGGAGGTAGTATATACTTCGAAATCAGATCAGGCCTTGTTCAGCAGGAGATCTTCGGCAAGGCTCTCCAAAACAACCAAATCCATTAATATTTCTTAATGTCGTTATTATTCTGGAATTGCCAGGGGGTCTATAACGACAGCACCTTGGCTCATCTCAATAAACTGATTCGCATTCATAAAATCACTATTATGGGTCTTTTTGAACCAATGATAGATGAAGATAGACTCAGCTATATTTGTCTTCGTTTGCATCTTCAAAATGGCATTGTTAACACCATGTCCGCTAAGAAGATGTGGGTCCTTTTTCATGCTTCCCAGAAAGTAGAAATTTACAGAGAGCACCAACAAATGCTTACTTGCAAGGTTACTGGTTTTCATCAGGGAGAATGTTTCATCTCCTTCATTTACACATCTTGTGATTATGTTACTCGTCGAGACCTTTGGCATCATATTGCAGAGCTAGCACATGATTTACAAGACAAACAATGGATCCTTGGAGGGGATTTTAATTGCTTCTTGAGAAGGAGTGAAACTATAGGAGGGAATTTTGACTCCCTATCGGCAGCGGAATTTAGTAGTGCAGTCCATACTGCGGGGGTCATTTGTCCTGTGCATGAAGGGGATTCGTTCTCATGGTGCAATAACCACATTGGGTCTAGCAGAATTTATAGAAGGCTTGATAGATGCTTTATATCTCCAAATGTTGCCTTCAACATGAAAATACAATACTTGGATAGAGTCAATTCAGATCATGCTCCGATTCTATTTTCTCCCTTTGATGATCATGATCGTCGGGCGACGCCTTTTAAATTTCAGAATATGTGGATCTTACATGATAACTTCAAGGAAGTAATGCTAGAAGGTTGGCATACAATGGTGCCTTTTAATGGTTTGCAGACCTTAGCCAAGCAATTAAAGGTGCTTAAATCTAAGCTCAAAGACTGGAATAAAGCTGTATTTGGAAGAATTGATGAACAGCACATGCAACTATTGACTCAGGTTCGGGATCTAGAGAAGCAGCTGCAAGAGTCCTGGAATCCTAGTATATGGGCCAAACTTAATGATAGCAAAAATAGTTTTCATAAAATATCATTACAATATGATGTGTTCCTGAGGCAAAAAGCTAAAATTCATTGGTACAAGGAAGGGGATGCAAACACAAAATTCTTCCATAATTCATTACGAGTGCAAAGAAAACAAAGTGTTTTCAAAGCACTCAAGGAAGCAGGGACAGTAGGCCAAACATGGGAAGAGGTGGCGGAGGCAGGCATCTGCTATTTCTCAAATCTATACAAAACACAAGGCGTTAGTTGGGGGGAAGAGCTTTTTGATGTTATTCCTAATGTAATTACTAATGAAGACAATGATTATATTCTGGCATCTCCTGACGAAGAGGAAGTATTCTCAATTGTGAAGAATCTGCCCCCAAACAAATCGCCTGGACTAGACGGTTTCACAGCAGAATTCTATCAGAATCAATGGTCTGTCATAAAAGGTGATGTAATGAATGCTATTGAAAGATTTTTTGAAAACCACTGGATGCCTGGTTCAATTAAAGCAACTTTTCTAGCCTTGATTCCAAAGAAATCAAAACCGGATAGCTTCAGAGATGTCAGGCCTATTAGTTTGTGCAATGTTATATACAAGATTATTACGAAGATTATCCAGAATAGAATTGCCACTTTCGCTTCGAAGCTGTTCTCGGAAAATCAGGGGGGCTTCATTGCTGGCAGGTGTATTTTTGACAATATTGCTCTGGCACAGGAGATGGCTCAACACATTGGTGAGAATAGACAGGGAACAAATATAATTTTCAAGATTGACATGGAGAAGGCTTATGATAGGCTAGAATGGGATTTCCTATTTAAAACCCTAAGTTACTATGGCTTTAATGAGGAAGTTATAAAAATGATAAAGGCTTGTGTTACTGGTGTGCCCTATTCATTGCTCATTGACGGTTCATCTGTACAATGGTTCCAAGGTTCGAGGGGTCTCAGACAAGGGGACCCTCTATCACCTCTTCTTTTCATATTAGCCGAGGAAGTCTTGAGCAGAGGAATTTCTTATTGTATTCAGCAGAAGAAAGTCAAACCATTCCAAACAAGAAGGAGAGCTCCAACGATATCTCATCTATTGTTTGCGGATGACACAATTCTCTTTACAGACGCAGGCAAGGAGTCTTTGGAAGAATTAATGAGTTTCATCAAAGCCTATGAAAAAGCTTCGGGACAAAAAATAAATGCTCAGAAAAGCTTCTTTTACTGTCACAAAAAAACTTCGGGAGATATAAAAGAGCTGGTATCATCTCTGTCAGGTATGAAGGAAGGCAATTTTCCTTTTACTTATTTGGGGTGTTCAATTTTTAATGGAAGAACAAAGGCCATTTACTTTGAAAAGATGTTAGAGGATGTTCAGGAAAAACTAGCAGGCTGGAAAGGTAAATGCCTAACTCAAGCAGGGAAGATAACTCTAATCAAACACGTACTTTCGAGCATTCCTATCCATCTTCTTTCGGTACATGATGTTCCGAAAATTGTGCTTAAAAGGATGGAAAGAATCTTTGCAAATTTTTTCTGGGGGAGCCGAGATGAAGCAAAAGCAAGACACTGGATATCGTGGGGATCCATCTGCAAACCAATTCAGGAAGGGGGTTTAGGAGTGAGATCCATTAATGAAGTTATTTTGGCACTGAGAATGAAAACTGCGTGGAACTACTACAAGGGGAATTCCTTATGGTGCTCCTTTATGAAGGCAAGGTATGGGGACATTGAAAGACCTAAAAGATATGCTCCGGCGCGTTGGAAACAGATCCATTCAGCTTGGAGAGAAATTGAAAAACATAGCTACTTCAACATTGGCAATGGATCATTAAATTTCTGGACTGATCCTTGGCTCATGTCGGGCCCTGTAGCGGATCAAGAAGGAGTACAAATGGGTAACCCCAATCTTAAAATCTCTGATTTGACAACAAATGGAGTCTGGGATCATGGAAAGCTGGAATCTCTGAATCTACCAAAAGACGTGGAATCACTCATTCTGGCGAAGGAGATCAAACTTGTAGAAGAGCCTCCTGTGAGAAGATGGAAATACACGAACAGTGCGGAACTAACGGTCAAGTCTGCGTGGAGAGCAATTCGCAAGCAGGGGCAGAAGATAGTCTGGGCTAAGGCAGTCTGGGATCCTGGGATCCCCCCAAAGATTTCGATTTTTCTCTGGAGACTTATTCAAAAAAGATTAGCCACGGATGATAACCTCCAGTGCATGAAAGTACAGGGACCATCTAAATGCAGCTGCTGTAGGGATGAGGAGAGCATAGAAACCATGGAACATCTTTTCTTTAAAAGCGAAATGGCGAAAGGTCTTTGGGATTCCATTTTTACAGCTTTGAATATAAAAGACTGGCATTCAAGATCTTTCTGGGAGTGGGTGTTTTTTACTTTTGATAAAAAAACACCTGAAAAAGAGCTACGAAGAATTAGTAGAATTGCTTTTGCGATTTTTTTATGGGAAATTTGGTTAGAAAGGAATAGAAGAAAATTTTCTAATTGCTTTAGGAATGATTGGTTCTTAAAGAAAAGCACCATGTTGAATTTCAGGCTGGCTTTAAGCATAGCCAATATTCAAGTGGGGAATGACAGCAATGACTTATTTTCGCCATTAAGACCTCCAGCGGGGATCTTAGAGAGGTCAATAAAATTCGTTCATTGGGATAAACCAGAAATGGGCTGTCTCAAGCTGAATACTGATGGAGCCTCGAAAGGGAACCCGGGGTTCGCTGGTGGGGGTGGATTGATCAGAGATCATAGAGGCAATTTTGTCCTAGTTTTTCACGACTACTATGGCTTTGCTACGAATATGGAATCAGAACTCAGGGCAATAGTTTCAGGTCTCAGACTTTGCAAAAAGCACAATTGGTGGAACATATGGCTTGAGAGTGATTCTCTTACTATTGTCAACTGGATCAAAGCGGGAAAATGTCCAAATATTCATCTTAGGGATTCGTGGGAAGAATTATTGTCCTTGAAAGATCTAATAAAGGAAGTCTCGCATATTTACAGAGAAGGAAATATGAGTGCAGACATTCTTGCAAATTTGGGAGTCCAGCAAAAGCAAAATAGAACCTTCTTGAGGTTTGAGGAACTTCCAATGAAGATTAGGGGTGCAGTGAATTTGGATAAATGCCATTTGCCTTATCTAAGAGTGCTTTAATGGGAGACTCAATGTCTAGCATATGCTTTGGCGATCAAGCGAGGAAGTGCGTGCACCTGAGGGTGCACGCACGACAGATAAGTCCCCATCCCATTAGCCAAATTATATGCCCTCCACTGTACTTTTCTCACTCTTTTCCTAACAGGATATTCCGATGTTCAAGGGAAGGATTGGCGGGGGGGAAAATTTTATTTTCTCGTGCAAATTCGCGAAATATCTTTAGCACTTACGTCTGGCAAATGCCTTGGCTTGAAAACTTGGAAGTGCGTACATCTTTGGATGTACGCACAACAGATAAGTCCTTGACGCGTAGCCTTCCATTTCTTATACTTTTCATTGTTTTCACAGTAATTGACATTTACTATCTGATTGGAAGGTTTACCTACCCCCTTTTACTCATCTTTAATTCGAGTAATCCGTGGGAGTATGCATGGAAGACAAATGGCTTGTTGGTTCGGAGGGTTGCGCGGAAAAGATGGGCAGGCGGCGCTGAGCGGAGTCCTGCTTTAATGATGATAGGAAATATTGCTTTTGAGTTGGGGGCCTCCCTACTTTTTTTGCCTTATTTAAGGAGATGGGCTCCTGACTTGAACTCCCATCCCATAATGGCTTGTGTGAGCTTTTCGGAGGAAGAGTTAGGGGAGTTCTCGAAGGAGTTCCAATTTGTGGCCATTGTCTACTTTCAAAATGCTGTTACCGACTTCAAGAGGTTGCATGATTTGACCATGAGAAAACTGGAGCCTCAACATCCTTTCTCGATCAAATCTCTATGGGAGGGCACGCTCATGTTCAGATTCCAGACGCAGGCGGATCTTCAGAAGGCTCTAAATTTCGTGGGCCGATTCAGATTCCAAAGGGAATCGGTCGTATTCCATGCATGGAGCAGAGAAAGTTGTTTCAAAAGAGGAATATTTGTGAATGTTTGGGTCTTACTTCCAGGTCTTCCTCTATTCCTATTCAATGAGACAGCCTTAGCAAAAATTGCCCATCTTTATGGGGAATTTGTGCGCATGGACGAGGCTACGAAGCTGAAAATAGACACCAAGGTGGCAAGAATGGAGATTATGGTGAATGTCACAGAAGCCCGGGTTGGAGTCTTTTACCTGAGTATTGATGACAAACTCTTAAAGCAAGATGTTATCTTTGAGAACTTGCCAGACTACTGTTCAGCCTGCAATGCAACGGGACATAGCATCAAAGAATGTCCTATTATGGGTCGTCGCTTCTTCGCTCTTTCTTGAGCTTAAACCCCCTCTCTTTTTGGTTTCCTGGGAGTGTAGCAATATGTCCTTTCTTTTGCTACTTTTGGTGCATCATGAGAAGCTCTTGGAATGAAATTAAAATTTGGGGTCAATGCTTCCATTCTTGTGACTTGTTTGACATATGTCTCGGCGATTCTATTCTGGAGGTGCGTGCACTCTTAGTGCACGCACAAAAGATAAGTTCTACTCTGGACTTCAATTTTAAGCTGGAAATTAATTCTAGCAGTTTTATGACCGTTGGAGTAACCTTTTGTTTGGCTATTAATAGGATATCTCGAGATGACCGGGATACCAGAACAATGGCCCCCCTTGTATTCTCCGATGAAGAGATCTTCTGCTTTTCCCTTCCGTTCCATCTTTCAGCAATCGCCAGAACCTGCACTTACGCTCAAGATTTTAATGATCTGGAGGTTGCGACGAGGATCATCTTTCCCAGACCAAAAGCTTTCACGATTCATCCCCTTTCAGCACTGGCAGCGATGATCAGGTTTGAAAGACCCCGAGACCTGGAGGTTTTCTTACAGGTTGATGACCTCAATACAAATGTTAGGCGGTTTACAATTGCAAAATGGTCTATTCATGAACTACCACAGCCAAGGAAAAAGAAGGTCTGGGTTATTCTTCCAGGACTTCCCATTTATCTGCAGAATAACTCAGCACTAGCACGGATTTGCAACCAAATTGGGAAGTACCTTTGGATGGTAGCTACAACTTCTCAATTGAGAGATCCGAGAGTACCCCGCTGCTTAGTGGAGATTAACAACTGGAATACGAGGATCAACTGGCTGGAGATCCAAATTGGCAATGAAACTGTTCATCAGGAAATTATTTTTGAAGATTACTTGTTCTGCACGGCTTGCAATCTGGAGGGTCACAGCACAAATATGTGTGCTGTGATCCTTAACTGTCTTCCTTAGGTGATTAGACCAGGGAGGGCTTTAGTGTGCTTCTGAGCACATTACTGTCCAAACTGTTTCAGCGATTTTGTAGTTGGTCTTGTTGTTTTTCCCCTAGAAGGGCCCCTTTTGTAATTTTTCTTAGCTTTCAATAAAAACAGCTACCCGGGCTGTGAAAACCGGGTTTTATAAAAAAAAAAAAAACCCTAAACCCTAAACCCTAAACCCTAAACCCTAAACCCTAAACCCTAAACCCTAAACCCTAAACCCTAAACCCTAAACCCTAAACCCTAAACCCTAAACCCTAAACCCTAAACCCTAAAAACCCTAAACCCTAAACCCTAAACCCTAAACCCTAAACCCTAAACCCTAAACCCTAAACCCTAAACCAAAACCCCAAAACCCTAAACCCTAAGCTAACCCCCCGAGGAGAGAGAAGCTCTGGAGAAATAGAAGGCGATTGGAAGGCGACTTGGGATTTCTCGTTCCAGGTCCTTTTTCAATCATTTATTTTGAGGATTTAGCTCTTTGCTATGGGTTAGATTCTCTTTTCTATCGATTGTGATCGATTGGAGGAATTTCGTTCTGTTTTTCATCGATTTTTTTGAGTTCTCGTCTGGTTGGTTCTTACCCCGGTTGAGATCTCAAAACTTCTCCGCTTCCAAGCCTGCTCTTTTGTTCGTGTGAGCACGATCTTCTCTTGGCCAAAGATCTGCCTGCTTGGTGCTTGGGATCCATTGGCGTGTGAAGGATCTTGGAGGCGCTAGGGCTCTTCGTCCTTGGCTTTTGCTGGGTCTCGTGGTTTTCTGATTATGGAAGGCGCCTTAGAAGATGTATCAGACTCTACTTTCTTGGAGGCCGTCAAATATGGGAAGAAGGCGGATTTCAAAAGATTAGGGACTTTTTCCAAGCCGCAGAAGACGCCAGTCTTGAGGGAAGTTAATTCTCCGCCTATTTTGGAAAACATTCCGGTTAGGGAAGCTTATTTTTCGGATGGAGAATATACGCTAGAAGTTTCAAAGGAGGAGATCTTGCAGCTCCAAAGGCCGTTCTCTTCTAGCCTGGTTGCAAAATTTCAAAACTCTCGGGCTGACCTGGTAACTTTTTTAAATTTTCTAAAAAAGAAACTGGACCCAAAAGGGGAACTTTATGTTGGGGCTCTCGATGCAAGACACATTTTGATCAGGTTCCAGATTGAAGCTGATTTTGTTGCTGCGTATGCACTTGGCAATTTTGTTTTTCAAGAAGAATGGGTGATTATGTCAAGATGGTCCCCGTCTTTCAGACCATACCTTACGACGACCCAAGTTGCAGTTTGGGTGGGCCTACCTTGCTTAAACATCCATTTACAAAATCCGGGGTTCATTAAATCCATTGCTCAAGTGCTGGGAAGGTTCATTTGCGTGGATAAAGAAACAAAGGAATTCCTACGGCCTAGCTATGTAAGGTTGTACGTAGAGATAGACTTAACCAAGCCAAGGGTGAACCATATCTGGATCAAAAATGGTGATCAGAAATTCAAGCAAAAGATAATATATGAGAGAGTTCCTAAATTCTGTTCTTCCTGCTTTGTTATTGGTCATGATATTGATGAATGCAAACACAAAAAGAAAGAGAAGGAACCTGTGATGAAAGCCTGGAAACCCGTAGCTATTATGGAGGAGAAAAAAGGGAAGGAACTTGATGATGCTGGTTTGCAGCATGCTCAACCGCAAGCTCCTGTGGGGTGTCCAGAAACTAAGCCAGTAGGTTCTGTTTCTGATAAGCAGAACCAAGCTGAACATAATGTCTCTGAAAACTGGACCCTGGTCACCAACAAGAAGAATGCTTCGAGGAAGAACAAAGTTGCTGCATTGGAACTTCTAGCTGATGGAAGTGATTCTTCAGCCGAATCCACCATCAGGGACAAGGCTGATGGATCCCTGGAGTCACTAAACAAACTTGCTGAAGATGTTTTAAACAAAGTAGCTACTGAAATTATTGAAGAGGTTGCGGATTCCCTGGAGAAGACATCTCAAGAGATTCCCTCAGCTCAGGCGGATGGTAGATTCATTCTAAAGATAAAACCTTGTCTGGAAGATAACCTACTTCTAGAAGGGTTGAACCCAGATATCTATGCGAGCAGGGAGCATATTTATGACAGTTTATTCAAAAAGAAGCCTGCAATTTTGAAAGACTGGGTGGATGGTTTTTCAATGTTAAAGAAAAATGAGGTGGAAGTGAATGAGTTTGAAATCTCTGACTTCTATCCTTCATCAGATTCTGAACTCGCAGAAGTAAGGAAGAAACAAATTGAAGCATCCAATGCAGAGGGATTCAAGAAGTCGGAAAAAGGCAAAACAAAAGCTCCAGATTTTTGGGTTGGAGATGATTGGGTGGTAAGAATATGGGACTCTATCAGGACTCTGGACTCAGGCAAGTTTGCTGTTATTTGTTCTGGATGGACCAAAGAAGAACATGCGGAATTCAAGAGAAAGTTGCCAAGAAGAAACAAGGAAGATGCTTACATTGAGCGTCGTGCTTTAGATATGAAGACGTTTAATTCAAGGAATAAGAAGGGGAAGGCTTCATCCCCTTACCTTAGGAATTTTTTTCATTTTGGTTAAGCTCTTGTCTGCACTTTTTCAAGGTCATGTAGACCATTTTCCCTTATTCTAGTTTTGCTCTTTGGGTCATGTTGGCCATCTTTCCTTTTGCACTTAAGGCCATGTTGGCCACCTAGAAGTAAGAAGGCTTGTCCTTTGTCACTTTTTGTAATCACTTTTTATCAATAAAAGGGGATACCCGAACCCCTTAAATTCGGGTTTAAAAAAAAAAAAAAACCCTAAACCCTAAACCCTAAACCCTAAACCCTAAAACCCTAAACCCTAAACCCTAAACCCTAAACCCTAAACCCTAAACCCTAAACCCTAAACCCTAAACCCTAAACCCTAAACCCTAAAACCTAAACCCTAAAACCTAAAACCCTAAACCCTAAACCCTAAACCGTAAACCCTAAACCCTAAACCCTAAACCCTAAACCCTAAAAACCTAAACCCTAAACCCTAAACCCTAAACCCTAAACCCTAAACCCTAAAAACCCTAAACCCTAAACCCTAAACCCTAAACCCTAAACCCTAAACCCTAAACCCTAAACCCTAAACACTAAACCCTAAACCCTAACCCTAAACCCTAAACCCTAAACCCTAAACCCTAAACCCTAAACCCTAAACCCTAAACCCTAAACCCTAAACCCTAAACCCTAAACCCTAAACCCTAAAAAACCCTAAACCCTAAACCCTAAACCCTAAACCCTAAACCCTAAACCCTAAACCCTAAACCCTAAACCCTAAACCCTAAACCCTAAACCCTAAACCCTAAACCCTAAAACCCTAAACCCTAAACCCTAAACCCTAAAACCTCAACCCTAAACCCTAAACCCTCAACCCTAAACCCTAAACCCTAAACCCTAAACCCTAAACTCTAAACCCTAAACCCTAAACCCTAAAACCCTAACCCTAAACCCTAAACCCTTAACCCTAAACCCTTAACCCTAAACCCTAAACCCTAAACCCTAAACCCTAAACCCTAAACCCTAAACCCTAAACCCTAAACCCTAAACCAAAAACCAAACCCCCTCCGCCCCCCGAGGAGAGAGAAGCTCTGGAGAAAAAGAAGGCGATTGGAAGGCGACTTGGGATTTCTCGTTCCAGGTCCTTTTTCAATCATTCATTTTGAGGATTTAGCTTTTTGCTATGGGCTAGATTCTCTTTTCTATCGATTGTAATCGATTGGAGGAAGTTCGTTCTGTTTTTTCATCGATTTTTCATCGATTTTTTTGAGTTCTCGTCTGGTTGGTTCTTAACCTGGTCGAGATCTCAAAACTTTTCCGCTCCAAGTCCGCTCTTTTGTTCGTGTGAGCACGATCTTCTTCTTTCCTTGGCCAAAGATTTATCTTCTTGGTGCTTGGTGCTTGGGATCTTCTGGAGTGTGAAGAACCTTGGAGGCGTTAGGGTTCTTCCTCTTTTTCTGATTATGGAAGGCGCCTTAGATGGTGCAACAGACTCTCCTTTCTTGGAGGCTGTCAAATATGGGAAGAAGGCGGATTTCAAAAGAAAAGAGGCTACGTCCAAGCCGCAAAAGATGGGAGTCTTGAAGGAGGTCAATTCGCCGCCTATTTTGGAAAACATTCCGATTAGAGAGGCATATTTTTCGGATGGAGAATACACGCTGGAGGTTTCAAAGGAGGAAATCATGCAGCTCCAAAGGCCGTTCTCGTCATGCCTGGTTGCAAAATTTCAAAACTCCCGGGCAGAGCTGGTAACTTTTTTAAATTTCCTGAAAAAGAAACTGGAACCCAAAGGGGAACTTTATGTTGGGGCTCTCGATGCAAGACATATTTTGATAAGGTTTCAGATCGAAGCTGATTTTGTCACTGCGTATGCTCTTGGCAATTTTGTTTATCATGAAGAATGGGTGATTATTTCAAGATGGTCCCCATCCTTCAGACCGTATCTTACGACGACCCAAGTTGCAGTTTGGGTGGGCCTACCTTGCTTAAACATCCATCTACAAAATCCGGGGTTCATTAAATCCATTGCTCAAGTGCTGGGAAGGTTCATTTGCGTGGATAAAGAAACGAAGGAATTCCTACGGCCTAGCTATGTAAGGCTGTACGTGGAGATTGACTTGACCAAGCCAAGGGTGAACCACATATGGATCAAAAATGGTGATCAGAAATTTAAGCAAAAGATCATATATGAGAGAGTTCCTAAATTCTGTTCTTCTTGCTTTGTTATTGGTCATGATTATGATGAATGCAAGCACAAAAAGAAAGAGAAGGAACCTGTGATGAAAGCCTGGAAACCCGTAGCTAATATGGAGGAGGAAAAAGGGAAGGATCTTGAAGATGCTGGTTTGCAGCTAGTTCAACAGCAAGCTCCTGATGGGTGTCTAGAAAATAAGCCTTCGGGTTCAGTTGCTGAAGAGAAGAGCCAAGCTGAACATAATGACACTGAAAACTGGACCCTGGTCACCAACAAGAAGAATGCTTCGAGGAAGAACAAAGTTGCTGCTTTGGAACTTCTAGCAGATGGAAATGATTCTTCAGCCGAATCCACCATCAGGGACAAGGCTGATGGATCCCTGGAGACACTAAACAAACTTGCTGAAGATGTTTTAAACAAAGTAGCTACTGAAATTATTGAAGAGGTTGCGGATTCCCTGGAGAAGACATCTCAAGGGATTCCCTCAGTTCAGGAGGTTGGTAGATTCATTCTAAAGCAAAAACCTTGTCTGGAAGACAACCTACTACTAGAAGGGTTGAACCCAGATATTTATGCGAGCAGGGAGCACATTTATGACAGTTTATTCAAAAAGAAGCCTGCAAATTTGAAAGACTGGGTGGAAGGTTTTTCAATGTTAAAGAAAAATGAAGTGGAAGTGAATGAGTTTGAGATCTCTGACTTCTATCCTTCATCAGATTCTGAACTTGCAGAAGTAAGGAAGAAACAAATTGAAGCATCTAATGCAGAGGGATTCAAGAAGTCGGAAAAAGGCAAAACAAAAGCTCCAGATTTTTGGATTGGAGATGATTGGGTGGTAAGAATATGGGACTCTATCAGGACTCTGGACTCAGGCAAGTTTGCTGTTATCTGTTCTGGTTGGACCAAAGAAGAACATGCGGATTTCAAGAGGAAGTTGCCAAGAAGAAACAAGGAAGATGCTTACCTTGAGCGTCGTGCTTTAGATATGAAGACGTTTAATTCAAGGAATAAGAAGGGGAAGGCTTCATCCCCTTACCTTAGGAATTTTTTTCATTTTGGTTAAGTTCTTGTTCGCAATTTTTCAAGGTCATGTAGACCATTTTCCCTTATTCTAGTTTTTGCTCTTTAGGCCATGTTGGCCATCTTTCCTTTGCAATTTAGGCCATGTTGGCCACCTTTAAGTAAGAAGGCTTGTCCTTTGTCACTTTTTGTAATCATCTTTTCATCAATAAAAGGGGATACCCGAACCCCTTAAATTCGGGTTTAAAAAAAAAAAAAAAAACCCTAAACCCTAAACCCTAAACCCTAAACCCTAAACCCTAAACCCTAAACCCTAAACCCTAAACCCTAAACCCTAAACCCTAAACCCTAAACCCTAAACCCTAACCCCTAAACCCCTAAACCCCTAAACCCCTAAACCCCTAAACCCTAAACCCTAAACCCTAAACCCTAAACCCTAAACCCTAAACCCTAAACCCTAAACCCTAAACCCTAAACCCTAAAAACCCTAAACCCTAAACCCTAAACCCTAAACCCTAAACCCTAAACCCTAAACCCTAAACCCTAAACCCTAAAAACCCTAAACCCTAAACCCTAAACCCTAAACCCTAAACCCAAACCCTAAACCCCAAAAAACCCACCCGCCCCCGAGGAGAGAGAAGCTCTGGAGAAAAAGAAGGCGATTGGAAGGCGACTTGGGATTTCTCGTTCCAGGTCCTTTTTCAATCATTTCTTTTGAGGATTTAGCTTTTTGCTATGGGTTAGATTCTCTTTTCTATCGATTGTGATCGATTGGAGGAAGTTCGTTCTGTTTTTATCGATTTTTTTGAGTTCTCGTCTGGTTGGTTCTTACCCCGGTTGAGATCTCAAAACTTCTCCGCTCCAAGTCTGCTCTTTTGTTCGTGTGAGCACGATCTTCTTCTTTCCTAGTCAAAGATCTGCCTTCTTGGTGCTTGGTGCTTGGGATCTTTTGACGTGTGAAGAACCTTGGAGGCGCTAGGGTTCTTCCTCTTTGGCTTTTACTGGGTCACGTGCTTTTTCCTGTTTATGGAAGGCGTCTTAGATGGTGCAACAGACTCTCTTTTCTTGGAGGCTGTGAAATATGGGAAGAAGGCGGATTTCAAAAGAAAAGAGACTACTTCCAAGCCGCAAAAGATGGGAGTTTTGAAGGAGGTTAACACGCCTCCTATTTTGGAAAACATTCCGATTAGAGAGGCTTTTTTTTCGGATGGAGAATATACGCTGGAAGTTTCAAAGGAGGAAATCATGCAGCTCCAAAGGCCGTTCTCGTCATGCCTGGTTGCAAAATTTCAAAATTCCCGGGCTGACCTGGTAACCTTTTTAAATTTTCTGAGAAAGAAACTGGAACCAAAAGGGGAACTTTATGTTGGGGCTCTCGATGCAAGACATATTCTGATAAGGTTTCAGATTGAAGCTGATTTTGTCACCGCGTATGCTCTTGGAAATTTTGTTTATCAAGAAGAATGGGTGATTATTTCGAGATGGTCCCCATCCTTCAGACCGTACCTTACGACGACCCAAGTTGCAGTTTGGGTGGGCCTACCTCGCTTAAACATCCATCTACAAAATCCGGGGTTCATTAAATCCATTACTCAAGTGCTGGGAAGGTTCATTTGCGTGGATAAAGAAACAAAGGAATTCCTACGGCCTAGCTATGTAAGGTTGTACGTAGAGATTGACTTAACCAAGCCAAGGGTGAACCATATCTGGATCAAAAATGGTGATCAGAAATTCAAGCAAAAGATAATTTATGAGAGAGTTCCTAAATTCTGTTCTTCCTGCTTTGTTATTGGTCATGATATTGATGAATGCAAGCACAAAAAGAAAGAGAAGGAACCTGTGATGAAAGCCTGGAAACCCGTAGCTAATATGGAGGAGAAAAAAGGGAAGGAACTTGAAGATGCTGGTTTGCATCAAGTTCAACTGCAAGCTCCTGTTGGGTGTCTAGAAAATAAGCCAGTAGGTTCTGTTTCTGAAGAGCAGAACCAAGCTGAACATAATGCCTCTGAAATCTGGACCCTGGTCACCAACAAGAAGAATGCTTCAAGAAAGAACAAAGTTGCTGCATTGGAACTTCAAGCAGATGGAAGTGATTCTTCAGCCGAATCCACCATCAGAGACAAGGTTGATGGATCCCTGGAGACACTAAACAAACTTGCTGAAGATGTTTTAAACAAAGTAGCTTCTGAAATTATTGAAGAGGTTGCGGATTCCCTGGAGAAGACATCTCAAGGGATTCCCTCAGTTCAGGCGGATGGTAGATTCATTCTAAAGCAAAAACCTTGTCTGGAAGACAACCTACTACTACAAGGGTTGAACCCAGATATTTATGCGAGCAGGGAGCACATTTATGACTGTTTATTCAAAAAGAAGCCTGCAAAATTGAAAGACTGGGTGGAAGGTTTTTCAATGTTAAAGAAAAATGAAGTGGAAGTGAATGAGTTTGAGATCTCTGACTTCTATCCTTCATCAGATTCTGAACTAGCAGAAGTAAGGAAGAAACAAATTGAAGCATCTAATGCAGAGGGATTCAAGAAGTCGGAAAAAGGCAAAACAAAAGCTCCAGATTTTTGGATTGGCGATGATTGGGTGGTAAGAATATGGGACTCTATCAGGACTCTGGACTCAGGCAAGTTTGCTGTTATCTGTTCTGGTTGGACCAAAGAAGAACATGCGGAATTCAAGAGGAAGTTGCCAAGAAGAAACAAGGAAGATGCTTACATTGAGCGTCGGGCTTTAGATATGAAGATGTTTAAATCAAGGAATAAGAAGGGGAAGGCTTCATCCCCTTACCTTAGGAATTTTTTCCATTTTGGTTAAGCTCTTGTTCGCACTTTTTTCAAGGTCATGTAGACCACTTTCCCTTATTCTAGTTTTGCTCTTTAGGCCATGTTGGCCATCTTTCCTTTTGCAATTTAGGCCATGTTGGCCACCTTTAAGTAAGAAGGCTTGTCCTTTGTCACTTTTTGTAATCATCTTTTTATCAATAAAAGGGGATACCCGAACCCCTTAAACTATCGGGTTTTAAAAAAAAAAATCCTAAACCCTAAACCCTAAACCCTAACCCTAAACCCTAAACCCTAAACCCTAAACCCTAATAACCCTAAACCCTAAACCCTAAACCCTAAACCCTAAACCCTAAACCCTAAACCCTAAACCCTAAAAACCCTAAAAACCCTAAACCCTAAACCCTAAACCCTAAACCCTAAACCCTAAACCCTAAAAACCCTAAACCCTAAACCCTAAACCCTAAACCCTAAACCCTAAACCCTAAACCCTAACCGTAAACCCTAAACCCTAACCCTAAACCCTAAACCCTAAACCCTAAACCCTAAACCCTAAACCCTAAACCCTAAACCCTAAACCCTAAAACCCTAAAACCCTAAACCCTAAACCCTAAACCAAACCCCCTCCGCCCCCCGAGGAGAGAGAAGCTCTGGAGAAAAAGAAGGCGATTGGAAGGCGACTTGGGATTTCTCGTTCCAGGTCCTTTTTCAATCATTCATTTTGAGGATTTAGCTTTTTGCTATGGGCTAGATTCTCTTTTCTATCGATTGTAATCGATTGGAGGAAGTTCGTTCTGTTTTTTCATCGATTTTTCATCGATTTTTTTGAGTTCTCGTCTGGTTGGTTCTTAACCTGGTCGAGATCTCAAAACTTTTCCGCTCCAAGTCCGCTCTTTTGTTCGTGTGAGCACGATCTTCTTCTTTCCTTGGCCAAAGATTTATCTTCTTGGTGCTTGGTGCTTGGGATCTTCTGGAGTGTGAAGAACCTTGGAGGCGTTAGGGTTCTTCCTCTTTTTCTGATTATGGAAGGTGCCTTAGATGGTGCAACAGACTCTCCTTTCTTGGAGGCTGTCAAATATGGGAAGAAGGCGGATTTCAAAAGAAAAGAGGCTACGTCCAAGCCGCAAAAGATGGGAGTCTTGAAGGAGGTCAATTCGCCGCCTATTTTGGAAAACATTCCGATTAGAGAGGCATATTTTTCGGATGGAGAATACACGCTGGAGGTTTCAAAGGAGGAAATCATGCAGCTCCAAAGGCCGTTCTCGTCATGCCTGGTTGCAAAATTTCAAAACTCCCGGGCAGAGCTGGTAACTTTTTTAAATTTCCTGAAAAAGAAACTGGAACCCAAAGGGGAACTTTATGTTGGGGCTCTCGATGCAAGACATATTTTGATAAGGTTTCAGATCGAAGCTGATTTTGTCACTGCGTATGCTCTTGGCAATTTTGTTTATCATGAAGAATGGGTGATTATTTCAAGATGGTCCCCATCCTTCAGACCGTATCTTACGACGACCCAAGTTGCAGTTTGGGTGGGCCTACCTTGCTTAAACATCCATCTACAAAATCCGGGGTTCATTAAATCCATTGCTCAAGTGCTGGGAAGGTTCATTTGCGTGGATAAAGAAACGAAGGAATTCCTACGGCCTAGCTATGTAAGGCTGTACGTGGAGATTGACTTGACCAAGCCAAGGGTGAACCACATATGGATCAAAAATGGTGATCAGAAATTTAAGCAAAAGATCATATATGAGAGAGTTCCTAAATTCTGTTCTTCTTGCTTTGTTATTGGTCATGATTATGATGAATGCAAGCACAAAAAGAAAGAGAAGGAACCTGTGATGAAAGCCTGGAAACCCGTAGCTAATATGGAGGAGGAAAAAGGGAAGGATCTTGAAGATGCTGGTTTGCAGCTAGTTCAACAGCAAGCTCCTGATGGGTGTCTAGAAAATAAGCCTTCGGGTTCAGTTGCTGAAGAGAAGAGCCAAGCTGAACATAATGACACTGAAAACTGGACCCTGGTCACCAACAAGAAGAATGCTTCGAGGAAGAACAAAGTTGCTGCTTTGGAACTTCTAGCAGATGGAAATGATTCTTCAGCCGAATCCACCATCAGGGACAAGGCTGATGGATCCCTGGAGACACTAAACAAACTTGCTGAAGATGTTTTAAACAAAGTAGCTACTGAAATTATTGAAGAGGTTGCGGATTCCCTGGAGAAGACATCTCAAGGGATTCCCTCAGTTCAGGAGGTTGGTAGATTCATTCTAAAGCAAAAACCTTGTCTGGAAGACAACCTACTACTAGAAGGGTTGAACCCAGATATTTATGCGAGCAGGGAGCACATTTATGACAGTTTATTCAAAAAGAAGCCTGCAAATTTGAAAGACTGGGTGGAAGGTTTTTCAATGTTAAAGAAAAATGAAGTGGAAGTGAATGAGTTTGAGATCTCTGACTTCTATCCTTCATCAGATTCTGAACTTGCAGAAGTAAGGAAGAAACAAATTGAAGCATCTAATGCAGAGGGATTCAAGAAGTCGGAAAAAGGCAAAACAAAAGCTCCAGATTTTTGGATTGGAGATGATTGGGTGGTAAGAATATGGGACTCTATCAGGACTCTGGACTCAGGCAAGTTTGCTGTTATCTGTTCTGGTTGGACCAAAGAAGAACATGCGGATTTCAAGAGGAAGTTGCCAAGAAGAAACAAGGAAGATGCTTACCTTGAGCGTCGTGCTTTAGATATGAAGACGTTTAATTCAAGGAATAAGAAGGGGAAGGCTTCATCCCCTTACCTTAGGAATTTTTTTCATTTTGGTTAAGTTCTTGTTCGCAATTTTTCAAGGTCATGTAGACCATTTTCCCTTATTCTAGTTTTTGCTCTTTAGGCCATGTTGGCCATCTTTCCTTTGCAATTTAGGCCATGTTGGCCACCTTTAAGTAAGAAGGCTTGTCCTTTGTCACTTTTTGTAATCATCTTTTCATCAATAAAAGGGGATACCCGAACCCCTTAAATTCGGGTTTTAAAAAAAAAAAAAACCCTAAACCCTAAACCCTAAACCCTAAACCCTAAACCCTAAACCCTAAACCCTAAACCCTAAAACCCTAAAACCCTAAACCCTAAACCCTAAACCCTAAACCCTAAACCCTAAACCCTAAACCCTAAAACCCTAAAACCCTAAAAACCCTAAACCCTAAACCCTAAACCCTAAACCCTAAACCCTAAACCCTAAACCCTAAACCCTAAACCCTAAACCCTAAACCTAAACCCTAAACCTAAACCCTAAACCCTAAATCCTAAACCCTAAACCCTAAACCCTAAACCCTAAACCCTAAACCCTAAACCCTAAACCCTAAACTCTAAACCCTAAACCCTAAACCCTAAACCCTAAACCCTAAACCCTAAACCCTAAAAACCCTAAACCCTAAACCCTAAACCCTAAACCCTAACCCTAAACCCCAAAAAACCCACCCGCCCTCGAGGAGAGAGAAGCTCTGGAGAAAAAGAAGGCGATTGGAAGGCGACTTGGGATTTCTCGTTCCAGGTCCTTTTTCAATCATTTCTTTTGAGGATTTAGCTTTTTGCTATGGGTTAGATTCTCTTTTCTATCGATTGTGATCGATTGGAGGAAGTTCGTTCTGTTTTTATCGATTTTTTTGAGTTCTCGTCTGGTTGGTTCTTACCCCGGTTGAGATCTCAAAACTTCTCCGCTCCAAGTCTGCTCTTTTGTTCGTGTGAGCACGATCTTCTTCTTTCCTGGTCAAAGATCTGCCTTCTTGGTGCTTGGTGCTTGGGATCTTTTGGCGTGTGAAGAACCTTGGAGGCGCTAGGGTTCTTCCTCTTTGGCTTTTACTGGGTCACGTGCTTTTTCCTGTTTATGGAAGGCGTCTTAGATGGTGCAACAGACTCTCCTTTCTTGGAGGCTGTCAAATATGGGAAGAAGGCGGATTTCAAAAGAAAAGAGACTACTTCCAAGCCGCAAAAGATGGGAGTTTTGAAGGAGGTTAACACGCCTCCTATTTTGGAAAACATTCCGATTAGAGAGGCTTTTTTTTCGGATGGAGAATATACGCTGGAAGTTTCAGAGGAGGAAATCATGCAGCTCCAAAGGCCGTTCTCGTCATGCCTGGTTGCAAAATTTCAAAATTCCCGGGCTGACCTGGTAACCTTTTTAAATTTTCTGAGAAAGAAACTGGAACCAAAAGGGGAACTTTATGTTGGGGCTCTCGATGCAAGACATATTCTGATAAGGTTTCAGATTGAAGCTGATTTTGTCACCGCGTATGCTCTTGGAAATTTTGTTTATCAAGAAGAATGGGTGATTATTTCGAGATGGTCCCCATCCTTCAGACCGTACCTTACGACGACCCAAGTTGCAGTTTGGGTGGGCCTACCTTGCTTAAACATCCATCTACAAAATCCGGGGTTCATTAAATCCATTGCTCAAGTGCTGGGAAGGTTCATTTGCGTGGATAAAGAAACAAAGGAATTCCTACGGCCTAGCTATGTAAGGTTGTACGTAGAGATTGACTTAACCAAGCCAAGAGTGAACCATATCTGGATCAAAAATGGTGATCAGAAATTCAAGCAAAAGATAATATATGAGAGAGTTCCTAAATTCTGTTCTTCCTGCTTTGTTATTGGTCATGATATTGATGAATGCAAGCACAAAAAGAAAGAGAAGGAACCTGTGATGAAAGCCTGGAAACCCGTAGCTAATATGGAGGAGAAAAAAGGGAAGGAACTTGAAGATGCTGGTTTGCAGCAAGTTCAACTGCAAGCTCCTGTTGGGTGTCTAGAAAATAAGCCAGTAGGTTCTGTTTCTGAAGAGCAGAACCAAGCTGAACATAATGCCTCTGAAATCTGGACCCTGGTCACCAACAAGAAGAATGCTTCGAGAAAGAACAAAGTTGCTGCATTGGAACTTCAAGCAGATGGAAGTGATTCTTCAGCCGAATCCACCATCAGGGACAAGGTTGATGGATCCCTGGAGACACTAAACAAACTTGCTGAAGATGTTTTAAACAAAGTAGCTTCTGAAATTATTGAAGAGGTTGCGGATTCCCTGGAGAAGACATCTCAAGGGATTCCCTCAGTTCAGGCGGATGGTAGATTCATTCTAAAGCAAAAACCTTGTCTGGAAGACAACCTACTACTAGAAGGGTTGAACCCAGATATTTATGCGAGCAGGGAGCACATTTATGACTGTTTATTCAAAAAGAAGCCTGCAAAATTGAAAGACTGGGTGGAAGGTTTTTCAATGTTAAAGAAAAATGAAGTGGAAGTGAATGAGTTTGAGATCTCTGACTTCTATCCTTCATCAGATTCTGAACTAGCAGAAGTAAGGAAGAAACAAATTGAAGCATCTAATGCAGAGGGATTCAAGAAGTCGGAAAAAGGCAAAACAAAAGCTCCAGATTTTTGGATTGGCGATGATTGGGTGGTAAGAATATGGGACTCTATCAGGACTCTGGACTCAGGCAAGTTTGCTGTTATCTGTTCTGGTTGGACCAAAGAAGAACATGCGGAATTCAAGAGGAAGTTGCCAAGAAGAAACAAGGAAGATGCTTACATTGAGCGTCGGGCTTTAGATATGAAGATGTTTAAATCAAGGAATAAGAAGGGGAAGGCTTCATCCCCTTACCTTAGGAATTTTTTCCATTTTGGTTAAGCTCTTGTTCGCACTTTTTTCAAGGTCATGTAGACCACTTTCCCTTATTCTAGTTTTGCTCTTTAGGCCATGTTGGCCATCTTTCCTTTTGCAATTTAGGCCATGTTGGCCACCTTTAAGTAAGAAGGCTTGTCCTTTGTCACTTTTTGTAATCATCTTTTTATCAATAAAAGGGGATACCCGAACCCCTTAAACTATCGGGTTTTAAAAAAAAAAACCCTAAACCCTAAACCCTAAACCCTAAACCCTAAACCCTAAACCCTAAACCCTAAACCCTAAACCCTAAACCCTAAAAACCCTAAACCCTAAACCCTAAACCCTAAACCCTAAACCCTAAACCCTAAAACCCTAAACCCTAAACCCTAAACCCTAAACCCTAAACCCTAAACCCTAAAGCCTAAACCCTAAACCCTAAACCCTAAACCCACCAAAACCCTACCCACCTCCCGCCCCCCTGGAGGAGAGAGAAGCTCTGGCGACTTCTGGAGATTTTTCTGGAAGTTTTGATTCTTCCTTCTTCGGGCGAATTCTTGAGGTGTGAACCTCTTTCTTATTCTCTTATTATTCCCGGATCGTGCTTTCTATCAAGATTTTCGAATTCTTTGCCGGTTTTATATGGATTTCGTTGGAGTTTGATTTCCAATGGGAACTCTTGGAGGGGATATGCCATCCCCTCCCAAACTCCGGCAAAATGGGGAGATCATCGGAGACCCCAAACCAAAATCTTACGCTGCAGCCATGCGTGGTTATATGCCTGACGTTGATTTCGGCGCTCCCATTCCTCTACGTCCTGCGGAGATCGTCGATGGCGTTCCCGTTGTCCGTTTTTCAAAAGAAGAAACGGCGATGCTTAGCAAGCCTTTTGAATTATGCTTAATTGGGAAATTTTCAAAGAGACGTCCTCCCCTCCCGGAAATTGATGCGGATTTCAAGAGGGCATTTCAATTTGAAGGGAAATTCCAATTAGGGGCTATTGATGGCCTGCACGCACTCATCCGTTTCGAATCAAAGGCTGATTTGGTTTCGGTTTATTCGGTCAACAGCTGGGTATTCAAAAATTACAGAGTGAACTTTATGCGCTGGACCCCTCATTTTAGGCCTGGAAATACGACTTCGGTTGCTCCGGTTTTTATTGGCCTTCCTCTGCTAAATATTCATCTCTTTAACGAAGGAGCTCTTAAATCTATAGTTCAGCCTATTGGGAAGCTTATCTCCTTAGACAAAGACATTAAGAGGCTTTCTTGTCCAGGATACGCGAGAGTCTGCGTAGAAATAGACATGGCTAAGCCCCTTATTGATCACATTTTTATCCATGTAGATGCGTTGAAATTCAAGCAACTAATTGTTTATGAAAATCTGCCTCCTTTTTGCAACCATTGTTCCCTGATCGGGCACACAAAAGCTAGGTGTTTTCATCTACAGAAGAAGGAGGATGAACAGGAAATTAACAAAGAAACATTACAGCCTCAGAAAGAAAGAGGAAATACAAAAAACTCAGAATCAAACAAACTCCTTCAAGGTCAGCACTTAGGAAGAGACTCCAGGAAATTCAGGAGGAACTTGAAGAGAAATGAAAGAAGGAAATTTGTCAGAATCCAAAGGGTTTATCAGAAGAAAGGGGATACCGAAAAAAGTAAAACAACTGCTGAGGAAGGGAATATCCCGGAAAAAGAGGGAGACAAACCCTCAGAGGAGCAACAGGTTGAATCTCATGAGGAAACACTCCAACAGGAAGAAGATCCTCAAATTCCTGATGAGGAACTCATTAACAAGAACCAAAGACCACAAGAGTCCCCAGAACAATACGAGGAAGAAGGGGGATCCCAACAAGATGAGCTGAACAAGGAAGTGGAAAACTCTATGACTCTTAATACTGAAAATTGCATGTCTGGGAATATCAATAGTAACAAAAACTTGTCTTGTCAGCTGAATTCCGAACAACCGTTAAGAACACTCAATAACTTCGATTGTCTCATGAATGAAGAAGGGGAAGCTGCTGGGCCTCTTGAAGAGGGAGATTTGCAAGAAAATAGTTCAGAAGATAGAATTCAAAGTGACTCTGAGTTGAGCAGCAGTCAGGAAACCTACTCTTCAGAGTTCTTTCCTCCGTTGATAGCAAGCAAAGAGAAAAAGGCTTTGACCACATCTAAATCGGATCAGGCCTTGTTCAGCCGGAGATCTTCGGCAAGGCTATCCAAATCTGCCAAATCCATTATTATTTCTTAATGTCTTTATTATTCTGGAATTGCCAGGGGGTTTATAATAACAGTACCTTGGATCAGCTTAACAAGCTGAGTCGCATCAACAAAATCACTAGCATTGGGTTTTTTGAACCTAGGGCAGATGAGGATAAACTCAATTATATTTGTCTTCGATTGCATCATCAATTTGGTATGGCTAACACCATGTCTCTGAAGAAAAAGGGGGTCTTATATCAAGTATCCCAGCACCAGCAAATGCTTACTTGCAAGGTCAAAGGGCTTTCTCTAAATGAAGGCTCTATCTCATTCTTTTACGCATATTGTTATTATGTTACTAGGCGGGATCTGTGGCATGAGTTAATGCCACTATGTTGGAAGTCTAGCATATGCTTTGGCGGATTCTTGAGGAAGTGCGTGCATCCTTGGATGCACGCACATCAGATAAGTCCCTACCTATTATGCAATTTCTTACTAAGATGGAACTATTTAATTTATTCATGCCTTAACAGAAACATCTCATTCCAATTAATGGGCTCCATGTACGAGGAGCCTCGGGACGTGAAGCTATTTTGTCCTATTTCGAGAAAACTTCCATCCTTGCAAAGTCCGCACATTGCAGAGATGAAATCTCAAAGGATTTGCTGGTCAGCTATAATGACTGTATCAGGAAAAAGAAATCTTCAGTACAATCCTTTTCACCATAAAAATATCGGTCTTGGTCACGTGTCCAACCCAGAGGCCCGGGGGAGCAGTGATGCTGCCACTTCGCTTAAGGCGGTTATAGATAAGGACACAGGTCATGATGAGATGCTGTGTTTGGAAATTTCTGATCTGAAGGGATCTGACATATTCGAAAAGCTGATGGGAAGGTTGATTGTGGGAGACGTCTGCGCCGATGGTCTCGGTAACAGTATCCGGATCGCGGGGGAGTTCTCTGGAGATATTAAAGGAGAGGTTAGGTTAGTGGGTAGCGTACGCCCCTTTCCCATGGCCTCTCTCGATCCTCTTGACTATCTTCAAGTCTGTGAGACCTTCGAAGCTTGGCCTAAAGCTCGCCTTCCTCTCTTGGCAAACTATGAAAAATATTGTCAAGAAGTACTCTCGATCATGGAGATGCAATACCTGCAAGGGGCGGTAAAGAAAGAAGATGTTACAATCGTAGAAAAGAGACTGTTAAAAGCCAAAATTCTGACGGGTTTGGCTGGGCACTTCAAGTATGAAAGCCTCTCGTTCGAGGACTTCCAGTATCCGAGCTTCTTCAAACCAAGGTACTTCGCTGGGACTTCCTTTAAAGAAACCAGGTCGGTCCTTCGTAGGCTAAGGGAACTTGCAGTCAAGGTGGAGACAGACTTCTACGACGCGACGGATGATCCGAATGAGCCAAGAATAGTCTTCGAGAAGGACAAAGTCTACGTTCACTATCCCTATGTCTCGGAATCAACTTCGGCAGCAGCTGGCCCTTCTAACAAGAATCCGGAAATGCATGCGAATGATGAGCATTCGCATCATCCCACGGAGGAAACTACGGCGAAAGCTAATCCCATTGGTGCGGGGCAACCTAAGGTAGGAGGGGTTCCTACTAATGTACCCTCTTTTCCTTCCCCTTTCTCTGAAATTCCAAAAGCTACTCCGGAAAAGACTCCCTCTCCTGCGGTGGATGCTCGCTTTGAAGCCATGGAAGAGAGAACTAACATCTCTTCGGGCTCAAATGATAATCTCTTCAAAAGGCTGGAGAAGATGAGGAAGGAGGCGGGGATAGAGAAGAAGGTCAGAGTGAAGAGGTGTGCCAAGAGACAGCGCACGGTCTCTATCAAAACGGCCTCCTTAAATGAAAAGAAGAATGATTGATGTGCAGAATCGTGGAGGAAGGGCTGCCTGGTCTTGGGCCCTTGTTTTCTTTTGTTGCTTGTTTTTTGGGGCTTTCTCTTTTGGGTGTTCTAGTCATGAGTGGCTTTTTGTTGGTTTGTCTGGCCGGTGGGCCGTTCTTCTTGTCCTGAAGCAGTTTCTTTGGCTAATGATATTTCTGGTTTCTCTGGATGCTCCATGTCTGGCTAAAGCCTTGGCGATCTCCAGAGGAAGTGCGTGTATCCTAGTGATACACGCACAAAAGCTAAGTGCTCTATCTCAAACCCTATATACAATTGTTTATTTTACCGTGACTCTAACTGTGACTTTCTTAAGGGGGTTGCAACATGGAAGACTATTGTGTCAAGAACTCAATGAACAAAGAAGAACCTTTGATGGGGGTTTCGGCATCCTGACTGGTGCCTTCACCACGAAGTTTTCCTTGGACCATCTCCCAAGGACCATCTCTTGGAAAGTCGCAAGTTCTGGAAACCCAGAAAAAACTACAGCAAGGGTGTCTTCTACAATTATTTTTTGTGGAAGCACACTCCCTCAGGAAATCAGCACAGAAGAATGGTCTACGCAATGGAGGACGAATATTTTTACAAATCAAAGGATGGAGGTCAAAAGTTTGTTTAGGGATAGCTCAAGGGAGGGTAATAGTGTGTTTCTGAACACATTATTATCTGAACTGAATGACGCATCACTTGCTTCGTGTACTTTCTGTATGATATTTCTCTGTAATCTGATTCTTCTCATCTTAGCTACTTATGGATTCTTCAAAAGTCTCTTATGACTGTCTTGTAAGCCTGTCCCCTTGAAGGGCCCCAGTTGTAATTTTTCCTTAGTCTTCAATAAAAACAGCTACCCGGGCTGTGAAAACCGGGTTTAAAAAAAAAACCCTAAACCCTAAACCCTAAACCCTAAACCCTAAACCCAAAAACCCTAAACCCTAAACCCTAAACCCAAACCCTAAAACCGTACCCAACCCCTCCGCCCCCCGAGGAGAGAGAAGCTCTGGAGAAAAAGAAGGCGATTGGAAGGCGACTTGGGATTTCTCGTTCCAGGTCCTTTTTCAATCATTCATTTTGAGGATTTAGCTTTTTGCTATGGGCTAGATTCTCTTTTCTATCGATTGTAATCGATTGGAGGAAGTTCGTTCTGTTTTTTCATCGATTTTTCATCGATTTTTTTGAGTTCTCGTCTGGTTGGTTCTTAACCTGGTCGAGATCTCAAAACTTTTCCGCTCCAAGTCCGCTCTTTTGTTCGTGTGAGCACGATCTTCTTCTTTCCTTGGCCAAAGATTTATCTTCTTGGTGCTTGGTGCTTGGGATCTTCTGGAGTGTGAAGAACCTTGGAGGCGCTAGGGTTCTTCCTCTTTTTCTGATTATGGAAGGCGCCTTAGATGGTGCAACAGACTCTCCTTTCTTGGAGGCTGTCAAATATGGGAAGAAGGCGGATTTCAAAAGAAAAGAGGCTACGTCCAAGCCGCAAAAGATGGGAGTCTTGAAGGAGGTCAATTCGCCGCCTATTTTGGAAAACATTCCGATTAGAGAGGCATATTTTTCGGATGGAGAATACACGCTGGAGGTTTCAAAGGAGGAAATCATGCAGCTCCAAAGGCCGTTCTCGTCATGCCTGGTTGCAAAATTTCAAAACTCCCGGGCAGAGCTGGTAACTTTTTTAAATTTCCTGAAAAAGAAACTGGAACCCAAAGGGGAACTTTATGTTGGGGCTCTCGATGCAAGACATATTTTGATAAGGTTTCAGATCGAAGCTGATTTTGTCACTGCGTATGCTCTTGGCAATTTTGTTTATCATGAAGAATGGGTGATTATTTCAAGATGGTCCCCATCCTTCAGACCGTATCTTACGACGACCCAAGTTGCAGTTTGGGTGGGCCTACCTTGCTTAAACATCCATCTACAAAATCCGGGGTTCATTAAATCCATTGCTCAAGTGCTGGGAAGGTTCATTTGCGTGGATAAAGAAACGAAGGAATTCCTACGGCCTAGCTATGTAAGGCTGTACGTGGAGATTGACTTGACCAAGCCAAGGGTGAACCACATATGGATCAAAAATGGTGATCAGAAATTTAAGCAAAAGATCATATATGAGAGAGTTCCTAAATTCTGTTCTTCTTGCTTTGTTATTGGTCATGATTATGATGAATGCAAGCACAAAAAGAAAGAGAAGGAACCTGTGATGAAAGCCTGGAAACCCGTAGCTAATATGGAGGAGGAAAAAGGGAAGGATCTTGAAGATGCTGGTTTGCAGCTAGTTCAACAGCAAGCTCCTGATGGGTGTCTAGAAAATAAGCCTTCGGGTTCAGTTGCTGAAGAGAAGAGCCAAGCTGAACATAATGACACTGAAAACTGGACCCTGGTCACCAACAAGAAGAATGCTTCGAGGAAGAACAAAGTTGCTGCTTTGGAACTTCTAGCAGATGGAAATGATTCTTCAGCCGAATCCACCATCAGGGACAAGGCTGATGGATCCCTGGAGACACTAAACAAACTTGTTGAAGATGTTTTAAACAAAGTAGTTACTGAAATTATTGAAGAGGTTGCGGATTCCCTGGAGAAGACATCTCAAGGGATTCCCTCAGTTCAGGAGGTTGGTAGATTCATTCTAAAGCAAAAACCTTGTCTGGAAGACAACCTACTACTAGAAGGGTTGAACCCAGATATTTATGCGAGCAGGGAGCACATTTATGACAGTTTATTCAAAAAGAAGCCTGCAAATTTGAAAGACTGGGTGGAAGGTTTTTCAATGTTAAAGAAAAATGAAGTGGAAGTGAATGAGTTTGAGATCTCTGACTTCTATCCTTCATCAGATTCTGAACTTGCAGAAGTAAGGAAGAAACAAATTGAAGCATCTAATGCAGAGGGATTCAAGAAGTCGGAAAAAGGCAAAACAAAAGCTCCAGATTTTTGGATTGGAGATGATTGGGTGGTAAGAATATGGGACTCTATCAGGACTCTGGACTCAGGCAAGTTTGCTGTTATCTGTTCTGGTTGGACCAAAGAAGAACATGCGGATTTCAAGAGGAAGTTGCCAAGAAGAAACAAGGAAGATGCTTACCTTGAGCGTCGTGCTTTAGATATGAAGACGTTTAATTCAAGGAATAAGAAGGGGAAGGCTTCATCCCCTTACCTTAGGAATTTTTTTCATTTTGGTTAAGTTCTTGTTCGCAATTTTTCAAGGTCATGTAGACCATTTTCCCTTATTCTAGTTTTTGCTCTTTAGGCCATGTTGGCCATCTTTCCTTTTGCAATTTAGGCCATGTTGGCCACCTTTAAGTAAGAAGGCTTGTCCTTTGTCACTTTTTGTAATCATCTTTTCATCAATAAAAGGGGATACCCGAACCCCTTAAATTCGGGTTTTAATAAAAAAAAAAAACCCTAAACCCTAAACCCTAAACCCTAAACCCTAAACCCTAAACCCTAAACCCTAAACCCTAAACCCTAAACCCTAAACCCTAAACCCTAAACCCTAAACCCTAAACCCTAAACCCTAAACCCTAAACCCTAAACCCTAAACCCTAAACCCTAAAACCCTAAAACCCTAAAACCCTAAACCCTAAACCCTAAACCCTAAACCCTAAACCCTAAACCCTAAACCCTAAACGCTAAACCCTAAACCCTAAACCCTAAACCCTAAACCCCAAACCCTAAAACCGTACCCAACCCCTCCGCCCCCCGAGGAGAGAGAAACTCTGGAGAAAAAGAAGGCGATTGGAAGGCGACTTGGGATTTCTCGTTCCAGGTCCTTTTTCAATCATTCATTTTGAGGATTTAGCTTTTTGCTATGGGCTAGATTCTCTTTTCTATCGATTGTAATCGATTAGAGGAAGTTCGTTCTGTTTTTTCATCGATTTTTCATCGATTTTTTTGAGTTCTCGTCTGGTTGGTTCTTAACCTGGTCGAGATCTCAAAACTTTTCCGCTCCAAGTCCGCTCTTTTGTTCGTGTGAGCACGATCTTCTTCTTTCCTTGGCCAAAGATTTATCTTCTTGGTGCTTGGTGCTTGGGATCTTCTGGAGTGTGAAGAACCTTGGAGGCGCTAGGGTTCTTCCTCTTTTTCTGATTATGGAAGGCGCCTTAGATGGTGCAACAGACTCTCCTTTCTTGGAGGCTGTCAAATATGGGAAGAAGGCGGATTTCAAAAGAAAAGAGGCTACGTCCAAGCCGCAAAAGATGGGAGTCTTGAAGGAGGTCAATTCGCCGCCTATTTTGGAAAACATTCCGATTAGAGAGGCATATTTTTCGGATGGAGAATACACGCTGGAGGTTTCAAAGGAGGAAATCATGCAGCTCCAAAGGCCGTTCTCGTCATGCCTGGTTGCAAAATTTCAAAACTCCCGGGCAGAGCTGGTAACTTTTTTAAATTTCCTGAAAAAGAAACTGGAACCCAAAGGGGAACTTTATGTTGGGGCTCTCGATGCAATACATATTTTGATAAGGTTTCAGATCGAAGCTGATTTTGTCACTGCGTATGCTCTTGGCAATTTTGTTTATCATGAAGAATGGGTGATTATTTCAAGATGGTCCCCATCCTTCAGACCGTATCTTACGACGACCCAAGTTGCAGTTTGGGTGGGCCTACCTTGCTTAAACATCCATCTACAAAATCCGGGGTTCATTAAATCCATTGCTCAAGTGCTGGGAAGGTTCATTTGCGTGGATAAAGAAACGAAGGAATTCCTACGGCCTAGCTATGTAAGGCTGTACGTGGAGATTGACTTGACCAAGCCAAGGGTGAACCACATATGGATCAAAAATGGTGATCAGAAATTTAAGCAAAAGATCATATATGAGAGAGTTCCTAAATTCTGTTCTTCTTGCTTTGTTATTGGTCATGATTATGATGAATGCAAGCACAAAAAGAAAGAGAAGGAACCTGTGATGAAAGCCTGGAAACCCGTAGCTAATATGGAGGAGGAAAAAGGGAAGGATCTTGAAGATGCTGGTTTGCAGCTAGTTCAACAGCAAGCTCCTGATGGGTGTCTAGAAAATAAGCCTTCGGGTTCAGTTGCTGAAGAGAAGAGCCAAGCTGAACATAATGACACTGAAAACTGGACCCTGGTCACCAACAAGAAGAATGCTTCGAGGAAGAACAAAGTTGCTGCTTTGGAACTTCTAGCAGATGGAAATGATTCTTCAGCCGAATCCACCATCAGGGACAAGGCTGATGGATCCCTGGAGACACTAAACAAACTTGCTGAAGATGTTTTAAACAAAGTAGCTACTGAAATTATTGAAGAGGTTGCGGATTCCCTGGAGAAGACATCTCAAGGGATTCCCTCAGTTCAGGAGGTTGGTAGATTCATTCTAAAGCAAAAACCTTGTCTGGAAGACAACCTACTACTAGAAGGGTTGAACCCAGATATTTATGCGAGCAGGGAGCACATTTATGACAGTTTATTCAAAAAGAAGCCTGCAAATTTGAAAGACTGGGTGGAAGGTTTTTCAATGTTAAAGAAAAATGAAGTGGAAGTGAATGAGTTTGAGATCTCTGACTTCTATCCTTCATCAGATTCTGAACTTGCAGAAGTAAGGAAGAAACAAATTGAAGCATCTAATGCAGAGGGATTCAAGAAGTCGGAAAAAGGCAAAACAAAAGCTCCAGATTTTTGGATTGGAGATGATTGGGTGGTAAGAATATGGGACTCTATCAGGACTCTGGACTTAGGCAAGTTTGCTGTTATCTGTTCTGGTTGGACCAAAGAAGAACATGCGGATTTCAAGAGGAAGTTGCCAAGAAGAAACAAGGAAGATGCTTACCTTGAGCGTCGTGCTTTAGATATGAAGACGTTTAATTCAAGGAATAAGAAGGGGAAGGCTTCATCCCCTTACCTTAGGAATTTTTTTCATTTTGGTTAAGTTCTTGTTCGCAATTTTTCAAGGTCATGTAGACCATTTTCCCTTATTCTAGTTTTTGCTCTTTAGGCCATGTTGGCCATCTTTCCTTTTGCAATTTAGGCCATGTTGGCCACCTTTAAGTAAGAAGGCTTGTCCTTTGTCACTTTTTGTAATCATCTTTTCATCAATAAAAGGGGATACCCGAACCCCTTAAATTCGGGTTTTAATAAAAAAAAAAAACCCTAAACCCTAAACCCTAAACCCTAAACCCTAAACCCCTAAACCCTAAACCCTAAACCCTAAACCCTAAACCCTAAACCCTAAAAACCCTAAACCCTAAACCCTAAACCCTAAAAACCCTAAAAACCCTAAACCCTAAACCCTAAACCCTAAACCCTAAAAACCCTAAAAACCCAAAACCCTAAACCCTAAACCCTAAACCCTAAAAACCCTAAAAACCCTAAAAACCCTAAAAACCCTAAACCCTAAACCCTAAACCCTAAACCCTAAACCCTAAAGGTGGTAATCAGCAAACCGGTGATTGATCATGTGGTAATCAGATGCGGTGATAGGGATTTTATTCAAAACATTGTCTATGAAAACCTCCAAAGTTATTGCCACTATTGCTGCCAGGTTGGCCATGATCAGAAAGAATGCTTCATGATGATGAAAAAGAACTATGAACTAGTGCAAGATAAGAAAGAGAAAGCTGCAGCTGCACGGGAAGGAGATAATGTTGGTTTTGGAGGGAGAGCCTTCCAAAGACCAAGACAAAATGGGTAGTCAGGAATAACCCAATCAGACAGAACCATAAGGACAAATCAAATCTTGATAATTTTCAAGAAGGGCGCCCAATTCTTATGGGAACAAATAAAGAAGATATTCAGAGGCCTGGACTTAAAAATAGCAGTAAAGGTATTGCTGATCAAGGAGAAAATTCTGGGAAGAAAGATTCTGATCCTTTGTCTAATGATCTGAAGGATGGTCAGGAAAATTCATTAATAACAGAGAATCAGTGGAGCAACAATGTGTTGATAGGCTATTTGAAAAGATCATTGAAAATGTTGCTTCCAAGGTTGTGATGGAAGCTAGCCCAGACAATGCAGTTGGCTCTTCTTCTAAATCTTTGGAGGAGAGCAATTCAAAATAATAAGCCCTTGGGAAGCTGTGATAGAGGATCAATCAACAGAGGAGCAAATGGAAAAAAGCAAGGCTTTTAGTAACCATGATGAACTCATGCGATGAGCTGGAAGAATTGATTATTGAGGATGAAACCAATAAGAAGACATCAGAAGAAGAGCGTGAAGATCCTTATATGAAGGGAATTCTTAATTCTAACCTCTGTTATGCAAAATCTCTATTCCTATAATCAATTCGTTTGAATCCCTAAATGACAGGCCTGATTTTGATGAGAATCTATCCTCTAATTACAATTGCAATGATAAGGAAAGGAGTTTTCTTGAAATAATTATGAGGGAAGAGATGAAATTGCTTCGTTGTTTGTTAAACACTGAAGACCCTGTAATTCCTTCTAATTCGCCAAAAGATGAAAGGGTTAGAAGAGTAGAGGCGGAAAGGCAAGGATTCTTCGAAATATGCTAACTTTGCTAAAAGGAAGCTTATTGGATCAGGGAAAAAAATGACCCTGAGAAGCAGAAAAGCTAAGGAGAAGACTTGGAGGAATCACTTTGACATCGAATAATTTTGACATTTTTTCCCTCATTGTCTGGACATGTTCCTTGGCGAGCTCTGTGGGAAGTGCACACATCCTTTTGGATGTGTGCACAAAAGTTAAGTATTTATCCCTTATCTACCATTTTCTATTACAAAATTTTATATAGCTTATCATCTTATGCCCGTGAACAACTACCTAGTGTTTATTGTTTGAAGAATTTGTGAAAACAATCTTTTGGTGTAGTTGGCATCATCGACACTTTCAAGGAACAAAACTGGTGCAGTGTACGAAGGAGATTTCAAAAGTCTGGACATGATCCTTGGCGGACTCCTGGAGAAGTGCACACATCCTTATTTCGAGATGTGTGCACAAAAATAAGTAACTTTTCCTAAGCTTTTTTTCCCGATTGACAGATTTCCTTTAAAAAGAACTTCCTTATTCAGCATAGGTCCAAGTCTTTTCAAGAAATGATTATATGGTTATCCATTATGAAGACATGTTCTTGTCCACCTCAAATCCTGATCAATGGACTAAAGTGACAAGAGACAAAATGGAAGGATGGCGTCCCCAGCGGTCACTTGAAAAAGCCTGATAAGAAAGATTTGGTCTTTTTCGAGACCCGAAATGATAGCAGAAGATGGTCCTTTCCGAGACACGCCAGCTTGTCAATTTTGGTATATATATTCTCTCGAAGATGGTCTTCTTGATGAAGGATTCTGTATAGCTTGGAAACTGAGAATGGCGAGTTCTGTTGTGAACATGCGGCAATTGGAGGGCAAGATTTCTCATCTGCAAAGCTTGAAGATGAATCTCTTTTTTCATCCTCAAATCTATAGAAGTAAAGCCGGAACTGGAGATGGAGGTTCTCGAAAAAGAAGAAGATGTACTTGCAGCTTTCTCTTTGAAATTGAAAGAAGCTGAAGCCAGGTTTTTTGATCTTTTGGCTCCCTTTAAAGTGATAGCATGTAGATACAGAAGGGGTTTAATTACTCAGAAGGACTTTTTAAGCGTTCTAATCAATTTTGAATAAGACCTCTTGTGTGATGATGGAGGCAAGGATTGATTGTTGGATGATTAAATTTAATAGAGAAGAAAGTCTACCACTCTACTTATCTATGGTCTTCGTTATATTGAGTAGACTCATTAATCATCTGATTAATCATATTAAGTTTGTGTGGGAGTTATTCTTTAAGGTTGGTCTCTGGTATCTAGACCTTAAGGAAGACTGGTATGGAGTGTTTCATGCGGAAGAAGGCCTGGTGACTGCATTATTCACTTATCAATCCTTTTGGGATCTTATGAAGGAGCTGGATGTAAGGAGTAATTACAATTCTTTCCTTTTGCAATTTTGGCCACCTTTAAGTAAGAAGGCTTGTCCTTTGTCACTTTTTGTAATCATCTTTTCATCAATAAAAGGGGATACCCGAACCCCTTAAATTCGGGTTTTAATAAAAAAAAAAAACCCTAAACCCTAAACCCTAAACCCTAAACCCTAAACCCTAAACCCTAAACCCTAAACCCTAAACCCTAAACCCTAAACCCTAAACCCTAAACCCTAAACCCTAAACCCTAAACCCTAAACCCTAAACCCTAAACCCTAAACCCTAAAACCCTAAAACCCTAAAACCCTAAACCCTAAACCCTAAACCCTAAACCCTAAACCCTAAACCCTAAACCCTAAACGCTAAACCCTAAACCCTAAACCCTAAACCCTAAACCCCAAACCCTAAAACCGTACCCAACCCCTCCGCCCCCCGAGGAGAGAGAAACTCTGGAGAAAAAGAAGGCGATTGGAAGGCGACTTGGGATTTCTCGTTCCAGGTCCTTTTTCAATCATTCATTTTGAGGATTTAGCTTTTTGCTATGGGCTAGATTCTCTTTTCTATCGATTGTAATCGATTAGAGGAAGTTCGTTCTGTTTTTTCATCGATTTTTCATCGATTTTTTTGAGTTCTCGTCTGGTTGGTTCTTAACCTGGTCGAGATCTCAAAACTTTTCCGCTCCAAGTCCGCTCTTTTGTTCGTGTGAGCACGATCTTCTTCTTTCCTTGGCCAAAGATTTATCTTCTTGGTGCTTGGTGCTTGGGATCTTCTGGAGTGTGAAGAACCTTGGAGGCGCTAGGGTTCTTCCTCTTTTTCTGATTATGGAAGGCGCCTTAGATGGTGCAACAGACTCTCCTTTCTTGGAGGCTGTCAAATATGGGAAGAAGGCGGATTTCAAAAGAAAAGAGGCTACGTCCAAGCCGCAAAAGATGGGAGTCTTGAAGGAGGTCAATTCGCCGCCTATTTTGGAAAACATTCCGATTAGAGAGGCATATTTTTCGGATGGAGAATACACGCTGGAGGTTTCAAAGGAGGAAATCATGCAGCTCCAAAGGCCGTTCTCGTCATGCCTGGTTGCAAAATTTCAAAACTCCCGGGCAGAGCTGGTAACTTTTTTAAATTTCCTGAAAAAGAAACTGGAACCCAAAGGGGAACTTTATGTTGGGGCTCTCGATGCAATACATATTTTGATAAGGTTTCAGATCGAAGCTGATTTTGTCACTGCGTATGCTCTTGGCAATTTTGTTTATCATGAAGAATGGGTGATTATTTCAAGATGGTCCCCATCCTTCAGACCGTATCTTACGACGACCCAAGTTGCAGTTTGGGTGGGCCTACCTTGCTTAAACATCCATCTACAAAATCCGGGGTTCATTAAATCCATTGCTCAAGTGCTGGGAAGGTTCATTTGCGTGGATAAAGAAACGAAGGAATTCCTACGGCCTAGCTATGTAAGGCTGTACGTGGAGATTGACTTGACCAAGCCAAGGGTGAACCACATATGGATCAAAAATGGTGATCAGAAATTTAAGCAAAAGATCATATATGAGAGAGTTCCTAAATTCTGTTCTTCTTGCTTTGTTATTGGTCATGATTATGATGAATGCAAGCACAAAAAGAAAGAGAAGGAACCTGTGATGAAAGCCTGGAAACCCGTAGCTAATATGGAGGAGGAAAAAGGGAAGGATCTTGAAGATGCTGGTTTGCAGCTAGTTCAACAGCAAGCTCCTGATGGGTGTCTAGAAAATAAGCCTTCGGGTTCAGTTGCTGAAGAGAAGAGCCAAGCTGAACATAATGACACTGAAAACTGGACCCTGGTCACCAACAAGAAGAATGCTTCGAGGAAGAACAAAGTTGCTGCTTTGGAACTTCTAGCAGATGGAAATGATTCTTCAGCCGAATCCACCATCAGGGACAAGGCTGATGGATCCCTGGAGACACTAAACAAACTTGCTGAAGATGTTTTAAACAAAGTAGCTACTGAAATTATTGAAGAGGTTGCGGATTCCCTGGAGAAGACATCTCAAGGGATTCCCTCAGTTCAGGAGGTTGGTAGATTCATTCTAAAGCAAAAACCTTGTCTGGAAGACAACCTACTACTAGAAGGGTTGAACCCAGATATTTATGCGAGCAGGGAGCACATTTATGACAGTTTATTCAAAAAGAAGCCTGCAAATTTGAAAGATTGGGTGGAAGGTTTTTCAATGTTAAAGAAAAATGAAGTGGAAGTGAATGAGTTTGAGATCTCTGACTTCTATCCTTCATCAGATTCTGAACTTGCAGAAGTAAGGAAGAAACAAATTGAAGCATCTAATGCAGAGGGATTCAAGAAGTCGGAAAAAGGCAAAACAAAAGCTCCAGATTTTTGGATTGGAGATGATTGGGTGGTAAGAATATGGGACTCTATCAGGACTCTGGACTCAGGCAAGTTTGCTGTTATCTGTTCTGGTTGGACCAAAGAAGAACATGCGGATTTCAAGAGGAAGTTGCCAAGAAGAAACAAGGAAGATGCTTACCTTGAGCGTCGTGCTTTAGATATGAAGACGTTTAATTCAAGGAATAAGAAGGGGAAGGCTTCATCCCCTTACCTTAGGAATTTTTTTCATTTTGGTTAAGTTCTTGTTCGCAATTTTTCAAGGTCATGTAGACCATTTTCCCTTATTCTAGTTTTTGCTCTTTAGGCCATGTTGGCCATCTTTCCTTTTGCAATTTAGGCCATGTTGGCCACCTTTAAGTAAGAAGGCTTGTCCTTTGTCACTTTTTGTAATCATCTTTTCATCAATAAAAGGGGATACCCGAACCCCTTAAATTCGGGTTTTAATAAAAAAAAAACCCTAAACCCTAAACCCTAAACCCTAAACCCTAAACCCCTAAACCCTAAACCCTAAACCCTAAACCCTAAACCCTAAACCCTAAAAACCCTAAACCCTAAACCCTAAACCCTAAAAACCCTAAAAACCCTAAACCCTAAACCCTAAACCCTAAACCCTAAAAACCCTAAAAACCCAAAACCCTAAACCCTAAACCCTAAACCCTAAAAACCCTAAAAACCCTAAAAACCCTAAAAACCCTAAACCCTAAACCCTAAACCCTAAACCCTAAACCCTAAAGGTGGTAATCAGCAAACCGGTGATTGATCATGTGGTAATCAGATGCGGTGATAGGGATTTTATTCAAAACATTGTCTATGAAAACCTCCAAAGTTATTGCCACTATTGCTGCCAGGTTGGCCATGATCAGAAAGAATGCTTCATGATGATGAAAAAGAACTATGAACTAGTGCAAGATAAGAAAGAGAAAGCTGCAGCTGCACGGGAAGGAGATAATGTTGGTTTTGGAGGGAGAGCCTTCCAAAGACCAAGACAAAATGGGTAGTCAGGAATAACCCAATCAGACAGAACCATAAGGACAAATCAAATCTTGATAATTTTCAAGAAGGGCGCCCAATTCTTATGGGAACAAATAAAGAAGATATTCAGAGGCCTGGACTTAAAAATAGCAGTAAAGGTATTGCTGATCAAGGAGAAAATTCTGGGAAGAAAGATTCTGATCCTTTGTCTAATGATCTGAAGGATGGTCAGGAAAATTCATTAATAACAGAGAATCAGTGGAGCAACAATGTGTTGATAGGCTATTTGAAAAGATCATTGAAAATGTTGCTTCCAAGGTTGTGATGGAAGCTAGCCCAGACAATGCAGTTGGCTCTTCTTCTAAATCTTTGGAGGAGAGCAATTCAAAATAATAAGCCCTTGGGAAGCTGTGATAGAGGATCAATCAACAGAGGAGCAAATGGAAAAAAGCAAGGCTTTTAGTAACCATGATGAACTCATGCGATGAGCTGGAAGAATTGATTATTGAGGATGAAACCAATAAGAAGACATCAGAAGAAGAGCGTGAAGATCCTTATATGAAGGGAATTCTTAATTCTAACCTCTGTTATGCAAAATCTCTATTCCTATAATCAATTCGTTTGAATCCCTAAATGACAGGCCTGATTTTGATGAGAATCTATCCTCTAATTACAATTGCAATGATAAGGAAAGGAGTTTTCTTGAAATAATTATGAGGGAAGAGATGAAATTGCTTCGTTGTTTGTTAAACACTGAAGACCCTGTAATTCCTTCTAATTCGCCAAAAGATGAAAGGGTTAGAAGAGTAGAGGCGGAAAGGCAAGGATTCTTCGAAATATGCTAACTTTGCTAAAAGGAAGCTTATTGGATCAGGGAAAAAAATGACCCTGAGAAGCAGAAAAGCTAAGGAGAAGACTTGGAGGAATCACTTTGACATCGAATAATTTTGACATTTTTTCCCTCATTGTCTGGACATGTTCCTTGGCGAGCTCTGTGGGAAGTGCACACATCCTTTTGGATGTGTGCACAAAAGTTAAGTATTTATCCCTTATCTACCATTTTCTATTACAAAATTTTATATAGCTTATCATCTTATGCCCGTGAACAACTACCTAGTGTTTATTGTTTGAAGAATTTGTGAAAACAATCTTTTGGTGTAGTTGGCATCATCGACACTTTCAAGGAACAAAACTGGTGCAGTGTACGAAGGAGATTTCAAAAGTCTGGACATGATCCTTGGCGGACTCCTGGAGAAGTGCACACATCCTTATTTCGAGATGTGTGCACAAAAATAAGTAACTTTTCCTAAGCTTTTTTTCCCGATTGACAGATTTCCTTTAAAAAGAACTTCCTTATTCAGCATAGGTCCAAGTCTTTTCAAGAAATGATTATATGGTTATCCATTATGAAGACATGTTCTTGTCCACCTCAAATCCTGATCAATGGACTAAAGTGACAAGAGACAAAATGGAAGGATGGCGTCCCCAGCGGTCACTTGAAAAAGCCTGATAAGAAAGATTTGGTCTTTTTCGAGACCCGAAATGATAGCAGAAGATGGTCCTTTCCGAGACACGCCAGCTTGTCAATTTTGGTATATATATTCTCTCGAAGATGGTCTTCTTGATGAAGGATTCTGTATAGCTTGGAAACTGAGAATGGCGAGTTCTGTTGTGAACATGCGGCAATTGGAGGGCAAGATTTCTCATCTGCAAAGCTTGAAGATGAATCTCTTTTTTCATCCTCAAATCTATAGAAGTAAAGCCGGAACTGGAGATGGAGGTTCTCGAAAAAGAAGAAGATGTACTTGCAGCTTTCTCTTTGAAATTGAAAGAAGCTGAAGCCAGGTTTTTTGATCTTTTGGCTCCCTTTAAAGTGATAGCATGTAGATACAGAAGGGGTTTAATTACTCAGAAGGACTTTTTAAGCGTTCTAATCAATTTTGAATAAGACCTCTTGTGTGATGATGGAGGCAAGGATTGATTGTTGGATGATTAAATTTAATAGAGAAGAAAGTCTACCACTCTACTTATCTATGGTCTTCGTTATATTGAGTAGACTCATTAATCATCTGATTAATCATATTAAGTTTGTGTGGGAGTTATTCTTTAAGGTTGGTCTCTGGTATCTAGACCTTAAGGAAGACTGGTATGGAGTGTTTCATGCGGAAGAAGGCCTGGTGACTGCATTATTCACTTATCAATCCTTTTGGGATCTTATGAAGGAGCTGGATGTAAGGAGTAATTACAATTCTCTGCAGAATGGATCCTCTTTTGATCTGAGAGATTTATTCAAGTTTTCCCTTTTGAGAAGCACGATCTATTCTCCTGTGGTTGAAGTTGAAGTGTCGGCAGAATTGGAAAACCTGAAAGAATATAAGAATTTGCAATTTTCTATTGAAGATCTTCCTTGTCTGAGGAACATAGAAGACTTCCTTGATGTGACTTCTGAATTAGATTTGATGGACTAGAAAATTGATGCACTGAAAAATATTTTAATTGATCTTTTTAAAGCTTCTTTACTTCTACAAAAGAATTTCTTGGATGCATAAGGGAAAATTATTGAAAGGGGGTATACCTTAGTGTGGAATTTGCAGAGCTGGAGGAGTCCGGGATGGCTATTAGATTAGATGGAAGTTAATAAGAGGAATTTTTCGAAGCAAGGTAAAAGTCTGAAAAGAAAGAGGTCTGAAGAACCATCAGACCCTTCTTAGCTGAATCCTTGGTATTTCTTTTGAATAGGCTTGCAAGGAGCGCTACTGTTGCTACAAGGGGACTGCTTTTGTCTGTTATGGTTGTCTTTCTTAGAGGTTTTTATTTTCCTTGTAAATCTTTGTTTCCCCTGGAAGGGCACCTCTCGTATTGTTTTGTTTGATGAAATAAAGGCAGTTATTTGGGTTGTGAAAATCGGGCTTAAAAAAACCCTAAACCATAAATCCTAAACCCTAAACCCTAATAGATGATATATCACAATATGGCCTTCTATGCAAAATATACATCGCTCAATATTCCCCTCAAGTTGGAAAATATATGGCATATGTATCAACCATGCTCAGCATATTACAACATCTTTTAAATAGAGCATATACTCATTGATGGTTTTTGACTTGAATATACCGAGTTGTCATTGAAACAAATATGGTTCTGGAAGATTACTAGAAGGGTGAAGGTCCTCTGCTCGCTCGAGAGAGAGGATATAATGACTGGTGCTCAGAAGGCTAGGTTGCATCAATTCTCCCCCTCTTTGAAAATAAGAATTGATGCAAGCACGAAGTAAGGAAATTGAATAATTTAGGATTTTTCGTCAACTTGTGAGTAGATCATTTTATGTATGAGTCCAAATAATTTGAGATCAGTTTATGGATCTCAATAAATTGGGATTTCTTATTAAACTGGTTAAATTAGAGTTACTTTATGAGTCAAATTTGGGTTTGATTAGTGGTCAATTTTTATTTTCTCTATTTATTTTGTATTTCACCCCTCCCTATATAAATGGGTTAGTACGCTATTGTAGGATAAAGGAAGTTACGAATTGACAACTAAGGTTTGGTTTTGGAGTGCTCATCCACCATTACCTTCCCCTCCCCCCCTCTCCTTTCTAGGGTTTCACTTCTCAACCACCATCCCTCCCTCACCATCTGCGAGTCTCGCCATGCCTCTTTTTCGACTCTCATCTCCCCTAGGCTTCCTAACTGCATCACCAGACTTCCATCATTTGGGTCTATTCTAACATAGGATGAAACCAACTATCCCAACTTCGCAAATTTTATTAATGATTGTGTAGATACAACATGAGCAAAGCCTATTGAGAGGACTAGGAAGAATGATATGTGAAGCAAAGATAATGGTATAGTCTGTTCTTGGATCATGATTATTGTTTATTTCAAGAAATACATATGAACTAGTTTATTATGAGCATGCATATTGATATGTGGAATCCTCTTAAGGAGATCTATGGGCTTGACCAGAATTCAAGTCTAGTCTTATGTACATACCGTGACATAATGAATCTAAAGTAAGTTGGTCAACTTTTAGCAAAATATTTTAAACCCATTGTTTGAAAAATATAATGCGTGTTCTGGGTTATAATTGTCCACAACAGGATGAATAAGACAAGTATACAATGGCCCCAATGTTCCGTACAAGATTAAACCCATTCTATGCAACAACCAGGAACAAAATGATACCAAATAGTTACTTCTCTTGACGAAGCATATGGCCACTTGAGTTGTCACTCAGCTCCACACAACACGAAGATTCCTAATACACTAGACCAAACTCCTGCTCTTACGACTTCCTTACGATAAGGAAATTGAGGTTCACATCAAGGGCGTGAATGTGGTCGAAGCACATCTTCCGGAGGAAGACGATACATGCACTACATTCTGTGAGAAGTTCGGTCATCTTGAGAGCAATTAGTAAGATAATAATAGACACCCTCATGTTGTTCGTGTTGTCATTGTTAATGATGATAGTTACTCTGTGATGATTTCCAAAGGGAGATTATGATGATTCGGTGCAACATATGAGTTTGTTGATATATGCTAGCGCTATTTCACCTTATCATCCGAAAATAAGTATTGAGCATGATCATTTATTTTCCCTCATTCCATTAAGCATACTCCTAATAGAGATTGGTTGGTTCGTACATGGGCATCTATTCATCTTTATGGAGACAAGAATCTCCTTGGACAATTATGTACACCCAAGTCAATCAAACAAGTTGTTGATGGTAGATTGTCCTCAATTGAAGGCAAAAGGAATGCTACCTTACCCTAAATTTCAAGCTTGATGATGTTCTCATTGTCCCTAAATTTTCCATCAATTTATTATCAGACTATCATATTTGCAAAATAATCAACTGCCAAGATATTTCTGATGTAGTTTATGTGTGTTTCCAGATACCTTAACTGAGAAGATGATTGGTGTGAGTCATAAAAAAGGCATAGTCTATCTCTTGTATCAGTCTTTATTGCTATTACTTGCTCCGAGATCGAATTTTCTTCATAAGGCATTCCATGACACCAATGCCTTGGTCATCCATTTCTACAAAACTTCATAGGGTTCTCCTCAACTTCATCCTACGGATCCAACAGAGTGTGAGATCCGCCAACTATGGAACCATCAGATGAGCTCTTTTCCAATTCTGAGAAGTCTATTCAGTTGCTTTGTTTGGATTGTTCCATCTTTATGTTTGAGTGTGTAGTAGCTACAATAATCGTCTAATAGATCACTATTCTATGGTCCTTGTTGATGATTTTTTCGTGTCTCATAGGTACTTTTTGTGAAGAATAAGTTCGGTGTCTAGGCTATAATTGTCAAGTTTGTCAATGAAATAAAAACTCAATTAGATGCCACTATGCAGATTACTCATCGAACTACTTTCGCCCACACTTCACAACATAATGGTATTACCAAACTGAAACATAACACATTCTTAATATTGATGGTACCTTTCTTATACACCTTCGTATCCATAATTCTTATTGATGGGATGGTATTGTCGTGACGCCACCTTTTTAATTAATCATATGCCCTCCTTTTTAATTGAAGAGAAAATGTCCATTGAGATTTCTTACCCTATAAGAGCCATATACCCCATAGACCAAGGTATTTATATGTAACCTTTATTCACATACTAAACTTTTAAAAAGATAAGATGGTAGTCCAAGGCAGTTAAATTTATGTTTTAAGGTGTGCCCAGAATCTAGGATGTTATAATATTAAAACACAATGACACTACATCTGTGTGGATGTCTTCTTCTTCAAGCCCATTCTCTTCTTCTCCGACACAAGTATCAACATGTCTCTGCTATCTTCGAGGTTGCACCACTACTTGGTCATATTCTTCATCCTAGGCCATAGGATATTCGGTTCAAACATTAGTATAAGCGGAGACAACCACCTTCTAAGCCAAAACATGTGTCTCATGTCGAAGTGAGTATTTCGATAGAGTCTAACAGTTCTTCTTCCAATAATACATCTAGATGCATTTCTCATACTAGCATTAAAGCCAATACCACAGGAGACGACCCATCTACAGAGATTCATGTAGCCCTCTGAAAGGACAAATGGCAGTGCATTATACTTCCCATCTCTGCAGTTGTTTCATTTCCCAGCCTTGGACCATCCTACAGAGATGTGTACTTAGCATATAATCAGATTACGTAAAGAAGAAAGAATCATGTTGTGGTTAAGAAGTAGGTGGCGGTTTCTCATTCTAGCGTGAAAAGAGAATACAGAGTAATGGCAAATGCAACAACAGAATTATTATGATCTGATCTACACTTGCAGACATGTAAATCACCCAGGCTCGAGTAATTAATTTCAGAAGTGATGATAGAGCAATCATGCATATATCCAATAATTGTGTGTTTCGTGAGCGAAAAAACATGTGGAAGTTGACTACTACACATGAGATCTAATACAAAGAGGGTTGATACACACCTTTAGTGTGACTTCGAAAGGCTACATCGTTAATATATTTACCAAGCCTCTTGTGAGTGCTCAATTCAAAAGAAATTTTTGAAAGGAATGGGGGTGTTGAACAGTAAAAGTAAACTTATATTCAAAAGTTAAGCACAAAATTAAAAAGACCATAACCCATGTAGGATTCCAGGATGCTCCAGTAAATTTTCCACATACCTTTCCCCATGACAAACGGCTGTATTCCTACCAATCCAAATTGCACGCAAGATAGAGGTTGCATGAACCTCCTCCAATGATGGGACTACCTCAGATGTAGCGATAGACCCTCAAAAATCATAATCCCCTGAGGATGCGACATCTGAATTGCAACTAGGGCTGCTAATTGAACTTAATCATTCGAATTTGATTAGGATTCATTCGATAAAAATTCGAAAAAAACTCGATTCGAAACCAAATGAATTGAATTTGAATTTAACTGGTGGATTCATTTCATAAATGAATCGAATCTGAATTAACATGAATTCGTTCGATAATAATTCGATTCGATTCAATATTTATATACATACATACATATATATATGTGTATGTATGTATGTATCAATGTATTCATATATATATAGACACACATACATAGTACTTACATATACATGCATATAATACATACATATTTACATACATACATGTAACCATTCTGGGTCGATTATGATCTTTTCTGAATATTCTTGTCCAAGGAATTATAACATAATTACATCAAAAGGTTGATACATTTATTCGAACTCATTTGTAAGAAAATAGATGTAGAAAAGAATATGTGAATATGTATTAAAAAAGTTACTACATTTAATTTACATTAAACTTTAGCATTTGCAATATATCACTAAGCATAACATGTGCAAGCAACTCAAGATACTCTCAAAACAACTTACTATAATGATGAAGTGTCAATTTTAAACTTATAATCATATCTAAGCTCCATTGATATCATGTCCAGCATTCACCGTTATGATTTCCATACTCTCACACATCCATGCTACACCGACTTGACTTTCTAATGCGTGACGTGTCTATGCAACATTAGGCCCCCCAAATGGGTTCCAATCTCTTTCTTTTCCTCTTTATAACTAAATTCAAGTGGTTTTACAAAAAAATATGTTATGAGTTAGAGATGCGTGCCCTCCATACATCAATTATACAAAATATCTAAGTTCCTTTCTTTACTTCTTATTTTAGCCTAGTGACAATTGCTTAGGTATGATTACTATGTATAAGTATAATAATCAATCTTAGCATGCTATTTCTGAAATTTTAAGGCATTAAGAGAATGCAAAGCACTCTAAGCCATACTCAATTATATATATATATATATATATATATATATATATGCATGTATGTATAATCATATTAGTTAAAGACCCAATATTGATTATAAAAATGAGTAAAAAATATTAATCATAAAATCTAATAGGAAATATCAAATATTTAAGATTGTTATTCTAAATCCCCATCCACACATTTATTTCATATTTCCACATTCTTTACACTGTCTTTTCCATTCCCCCTTTCATTAAAGATCATAAAGACCCATGGTAGATTATGGTGGACTTTCTCCTAACACATGGAATTGATGGTTTTAATATTTCAAGTTCCTCCTTAACATTTACTGTGATTCAAAATTTATCTTAGATACATCTCCTTTGCTTTTTTGTTGTTTTGATTTTCCTTACATGGCAATCCATGATGATTATAATTGTCAAGACGACATTTATCATTAAATGAGTAATATACAAGTTATTCTCACCATAATGTCAGTTGTTCCTTTATACATCAAAAATTCATATATTTCATTTTCGTGGCTTAGTTTCTTGATATTGAAGATCCTCACAAAGTTTTTTGATATTGAAGATCTTAACGCTTAATGAAGAGATTTTATCTTGTTAAGTTATTTTCTACTATTCCCATTATTTCATATAATACTATTAATTTGCATCAACTTTCTATAAGTTTGATCTTGTCTTTCTTTAACATACAATGGTAATTATAATATGTTCAGCTTTTTCGTCAATGATATTTTGTCTCGTTGATAGGCTCATATAATTATATTGCATTTATAAATTTTTTCCATCATAGAAAAGAGTATATTTAGATTGTAAAAGACACATAATAATTGTAAAAAATTAAGTACTTTTATCCATTGTATTGTATTGGTTTGATATTTTCTTTGATTTTATAGTTTTTTCAACTTATACTAGTAATATACTTTCAAAATTATAATTATAGAATAAAATATTTATATCATATTATTCTTCATATAATTTTATTTATATAAGCTCTAAAACATCAATTAACATTTCAAATTCGAAATAAAATGAATCGAATTTGAATATTCGAAACTCAAAATGAATGGAATCTGAATTTAAGTTAGTAAATTCGTTTGAAATTCGATTCGAGTTCGGATTCGAAATTTTTTATAATAAATTGAATCAGAATCCTGTTGGATTCGAAGGTATTCGATTCGATTAGCATCCCTAATTGCAACCTTTACCCAAATCCGCCTCGAGGAAGAGAAAAAGACTAAGAGATGATTGACATCATCCCACTAGTCCCTACATTATTAGTAGGAAGTAAACGATTAGCCCCTAAAAGCAACCTAGCCCTCTGAGCACCAGTCATTATATCCTCTCTCTCGAGCGAGCAGAGGACCTTCACCTTCTAGTAATCTTCCAGAACCATATTTGTTTCAAGGACAACTCGGTATATTCAAGTCAAAAACCATCAATGAGTATATGCTCTATTTAAAAGATGTTGCAATATGTTGAGCACGGCTGATACATATGCCATATATTTTCCAACTTGAGGGGAATATTGAGCGATGTATATTTTGCATGGAAGGCCATATTGTGATATATCGATGATATATCGGTATTGATGGAGAGCTCATATCGATATCATCCCAGATATCCATTTATCGAGTATCATCGATATATCGCTGATATCGAGCCATATCGCTCAAAATTGGTTGATTTCAATACAAAATTTCCTAGATATTGACTGATATCGCATATATTTCACCTATATATATCAATGATATTACCTTTGTAAGCTTGATTTCATTACTTACTTTGCTAGTATGGTATGGTAGGGTATGATACTATGGGGGGTGCATACAATTGTTGTTCAATTGGTGGACTTCACCTTCTAAGACAATAAAGATGAAAAGAATGTTGATCAAGTTAGAATCACATGTCCAGAATACATCTCATCTCAGCAGTCAGCAGTTAGCTTAGTTGTCAGCATTAATATCAAGCGATTTGTGTGATTTAAAGTGTATTAGTCTGCTAAATACACCTTATTCTTGCATATGAGTCATCTCAGTGCCATTCACTCTCTCCCATGAACAAAACATGTGTTATAAGTGTGATTAACTTAGCTACTTTGATTTCAATTCCAACGTTTATTAATCATCAATCAATATTAACAACGATATGATCGATACGTGCAATATAAGGATCATAGATGATCTATATATATATCGTCTAAGTGTATATTTCTAAGTTATTTAATAGTAAATGAACTTGAATGAAATCCATTTTCAATATCTATAAGTCAGGAATCAGCATTAACCGTGATACGTACGATAGGACTGATATGTGCGATATATGGGATATAAAATGACTGATATGTGTGATATAAGTGTGTATTTGTAGGTTATTTGTTGTTTTAATATCTTGGATGATCTTGATTACTAAAAAATAGAAAAAATAGCTTTTATAAGTAATTCCGACATTTCCACAGATATCGTCGATATATCGGCAATATATCCCGATATATCCTTTTCCTGGCGGACTGATACGATATCGATATCGATACGACCTTCTATGATATTTTGTATCCTCTCTAGGGTAATATTGTCTTCTTTCTTGTGATGACTCCATTATGTAACCCTAGACCGAGATCAACCATATATAAGGAGTTCTAGTGTACCACCATTTACTATCAATAAAGCCATTCTATAACTCATACCTAAATCTAACAAATAATAATGTGAGTGGGAAAGGTGATGGTGGGGAGAAAAAAATAGTCGTTTTAGCTAAGGGGTGAACAAAGTATTTAGACATTGATTTTAGAAAGGATAGGACATGAAAGGGGGAGTTTTTTTATAGATGAATGTAGATAAGTATATGAAAAATCGGATCTTTAAGCAAACATCTATGTTTTGAAAATGGAAGATATATTGATCCAAATAATAAGAAGGCATGATTCAGCTCTAAAGTATAAATGCATAGCTCAAAAAATATTGAATGTAACTTTTCAAACCAAACGTGAACACTTTGCTAATCTTACAATGTCTTTAGGAGCTATTCGGAGGGCAAATTCACTTTACAGTATTCTAACGTGTTGAGAGATTTTAACTTTTAGTGACTAGTTTTGATAAAATACTTGCCAACTAAATGAAAATTCCAACTTTTTATGAATACGTTTACAACTTTGTCAGAGGATGAAGATTCCAACTTTGTCAGAGGATGAAAACTTGGAAAGTACACCACATCTAGATAACTCATGTTTCACAATCACCCATTTAAATTATTTATGCATAAAGCATTTCCATCTAATCACACAAAATCACAAATAAGTTTTTTGTCCTGATGTTTGTGCAATGAAAATTTATGCCTAATCAAACATGAGATGGTACTGAAATGCAATATCCCCAATTCCACCTTTCAATTGAAGGATATCAATCAAGCGATTGTAACTTGAGAGAGATGGCGTGACTATTCTGGGCACTTGCATGGTCATGCCTATTCTTGACTGATGATTTTAACAATATGAATTGGAAGTCAGCTTTTCTCAAAATAATTTTAACCAAGAAAATAATCTCAATAATCTACCTAGTAGATTCCCAAAGAAGAAGAAAAACTACCTTGTGTCCAGATAACAGAATGCCATCCTTGGTCGGATAAAACTCCAAACAAGTTACATGCCTACTGTGAAATTTGACAACACATCGATCCACTTGGTTGGGGATGATAAAAATCGGCTTCATCTGGTATACAAGCAAAGAAGAAGAAACTATGAAGTATCATAAGAAATATATTAGAAAACAATAAAAAATGTCAATGGAACAACTTAAGATGCCTCTCGAAACGAATTAGATGGTTTACCCATCAACCATGCGTGCATCGCTTATTTTGTACTTCACATTGAACCAATTGTGTATGCATTTTCAGAAAGAAATGACACAGGTAAAGCCTGACAAGTAAACTACTTTGATGGTGGTGTTGGCTCGCAGCTGATGCTTGAATATGAAATACAAATAACTCGGTGTATTTCTACATGGAGAAGGTAAAATTCCATGTTCCATGGCAACAGAGTGAGGACAAGACATGGTTGTGTGACCTGTAACACACACGAAGTTTTTTAATCTAACCTGTGTCTCGCTCCGCGAAAGGAGAGACGAAGTAATGACAGTTTGGCTTACTGAGTGGAGGAAATGTCTGATGTGCGGCAATCAGAAAAGCTGAAAAGGTGATCGGATTTATATGGTAAATAACTTTTTATTTTGTTATTTACTACACACTACACAGCCGCATGTGTGATGGACTTCCGATAACCAAAATCGCCTTTTCAATTTGTTACGGTAAGTTATAACAAACAAACTCATCTGCAGTATACGCCCAATTATGTTTTCTAGGTGTAGTACCTACGAATATTCCTCTTGCTTGAGTGGACAATCAAGCTTCGTGAAGATGAAGAAGAAGGGCATTATTGCGAACCGAGCAGCTTGCAAAGGAAACATGGCTTCTTAGGACAGCCATCGTCCGTGGCTCCGACGAACCCCTCCTGGTGTCCGGTTCCTTTGCACACCTTAAACAGTCAGGTGTCGATCAATAGATATGATATGATATGCAGGACGAATGAGGGAGATAAGTGTCGGTACCTTGCAGATCTTCTTGAGGGGATGGCGACCTTAGACTTCTCCAAAGCAGCAGAGATAGAGGAGGTTGTGCCCCGGGGGCTATTCTCAACCTGGAACTTGGTTTCCATGTGTTGAGGTTGGCTTCCAGCTCCCTCCTCCTCCCCCTCCTCCGACGAAACTTCCGACGAATAGGAAGAAAAGGAGGATGAGGGTTGCTCGTTGCTTTGAACGTGGAGAGGTCACCTCGGTGAGGTGGATTCCAGAGCAGTCATTTCAACCATGGAAGCGAACAGCCACTAACCCGTGCTTCATTTATATACACAAAACATATGACGGTTGCTTTTCCTCTTTTAAATTAACAAAGTAGTGAAAGGGACAAAAGAGAGAAGAGTCCACCTCTCTGCTCCAAGCAAAAAAAGTTCAATTAGTCCGAAAATCCGATTTTGATACAAGACACTAGACAAAATGTTTTGCGTTTTAAAAATAGAAAATGAATGAAATTTGTGAAACCAAAATTATCTGAGTTATATATGATGATCAGGGACTTATACAAATATTTATGATATTTTTGGATAATAGAAATTAATTAATATGAGCAATAAAAGAATAAGCAATCAATGCAACAATACAAGACCAAATGGCAATCAAAATAAACTATCGGAACACATGGATATACACATGATATGCTGCACAAGGACTAAAAAGCATATTATTAAAAATATACATGTATTTTATTAACAAAGAAAATAGTTCGGGAGATAATATGAAATTATTTACAAGGCACGTGAACTTCCGCGTAAGCACGGTTTGACTAGACTGAGATGCAAATGAACAAACTTCAGGGTCTGAATTTATTTTATTTCAATAACAACAAAAGGACTTGTATGTAGATATGAAAATTATAAAATGAAAGAGAACATTTTTACCAATATGTGTGAAGGCATGTGAGGCGGCTAGATTGGTGTACGTTTGGGATACATGGTTGGATCTGATCTGATCGAGTGGTCAACAATTGGATGACGACCAGATGGTGGAGATTGGATCTGGGGCCTCCTCTCTTGATCAGATGGTGTTGAAAGTTATTAGATGAACTGTGGAAGAAGGGTGATCCATGGAAACTTAGATCTCCCTATTCTCCTCCGATTTGGTCCAGATCTCAACTACAAGGGACCTGATCGACTCCTCCCGGAACTCAGCATCGACTAACGGTCAAATCCATGTCTGGGTCTCGCTGATCGGAAACTTGGAAGTGCTTGATGTGATGCGTGATCAAGTGATTTTATCCTTGCTCTAAGTGAAGCTCTAGGCATCCGGCAATGTTATTGTAATGGCTCAAAGATTCTCAAGCCTCGGACAAACATTATTCGAAAAGGATATGGAGGTGAACGGGTGTAGATCTGCGGTGAGGTGGGGTAAGATAGATCGGGCATCAGATCCGATCTAATTAAAGGTGAGGGCTTTTGGAAGAGGAAGCGGAGAACATGAGTTGAATTGGAGTGGAGATGACGATCGATTTAGGATGAGAATCGATAAAATTGGCCTTCGATTTGAGATAACCAGAGGAAGAATATGGTCATATTGCTACAGCACACAAGCTGATGCGAATTGAAAGAAATTTACAATGAAATGTGAAATAAATGAGGTCTATGATTACATGAAAGAAACTAATATGAAATGGATCGATTTTCGCCTCGATGCGGTAATGGAATGGTCGTAGAAGCTGGTCGCGATGGAGCTCCGAGTAAGATCAACACCAGATGATGGATCTCGCCTCTCCCAATCTCGTATGCTCCAACTCGATGGGATTCAAGCTCTTATCACGAACCTGAATGCACACACTCGAGCTTATGGGGAAAATGGAGAGAAAAATAGATAAAATCGGGAAGGAAGGACTTGTATCTTCTTAAATAGGCAGAGGAAAATTGAAATTTGAGAAAAAGTTTGGGTGCGAAAAAGTGATAGGATCGGGTGGCCTGGAATCGAGCGTGCATCTCGGACGTGGAGAGGGCACTCGTGTGGAAAGATCACAGTAAAAGAATCAAGGATTCATGTGAAAAAATTCAGCGAAGAAGAGGGTTGGCAGCTACTAGAGCATGTTTGGAGCCGAAGGGGGAGAGTTGACCTGGTCGGTCAACATTTGGGTCTAGGCATGTCAAAACCCAACACGAATACTGCCAAATGACAAAGATTGTAAATTAAATAAAGATAAATACAAAAGTCGTAGAAAATGACCTTAAATTTTAAAAATATCAAAATAAGAATTATTTATAATTTAATAAAATATTTTCTTGGTGATTTTTAATGAATTAAATAATTTAATTTATATAGTTAAATAATTAAAATACATGTATTTACAAGTATAAATTACATATATACATAGTGTATAAAAATTTAATTATTTATTTTTACAAATGTACATGTAATTCATATTTTATTTATCTAAATAAAAATTTAAAGGTTGTAAATGTGTCTTTATTTTATTTTTTATGGGTTTATTTAATAGTACAAATAATTCATGATATGTATATACTAAATACACTTATTTATTTGTTTGTTTCTTATAAATTTTGTTATTTTTATTTACATTTTATATAAATAATATAAAATATGTACAATCCATTTAAAAAACAATATGTACAAAAGTACAGAGAAGGGAATACAAGAAATATACAGTTGTACAAGTACAATAAATACCCCCAAAAAGCTGACTTTCACATCTTAACTCCAGATTTTATGAAATTGCCTTCATTTAAAAGATTAATTTATTTTAAATACAATTAAAGTAAGTTTGATTCATTTTGATTCATTTGGAGAAGATATTGAGCTTTCAATTATGGTTGTATGTCTTTTCTGAGTGTTGTATCTTTTATTCTATTCATGATTTATTTTTGCAAAAAAACATTATTTAAAGCATATTTTTATATACAAGTTTCTTGAAAAAAATATTTTTATTTGAAGTTGATTTAATGATAAATAAAATATTACAAGATACGTTCATAATGAATGAGATGGATATGTACAATGTGAATTTGGTTTTTTGAGATATTTATAAGTTAAGGATCATGTCTCATCTACTTTATTCCTTGTCGATTAGGTCAACATTTGACCTACTCTCAGGGTAGGATTAGTATGTATTTATCACATATATATAACCTTCTCTCTTTCTTTTTATTTTATTCTCTATACATTTATTTTGTGTTAAAACAATTATAATAATACATTAGTAACATATATTGTTAGTTTGTTAAAAGGTGATAATTAATGATATTTACATGTATTGTATAAGGGATTTTAAACCAAATAAAGGAGTAAAGATGATGAATTACCGATTCATCATCCCCCTACAGTAGCAATAGTTATTGGAATAATAAGTGACTAAAAAAAGGAAGTAAAAAAAAAGAATTTAGAACATTTTTTATTCTTAAACAATTCTTCATAAAATCAAAGTATGGAGTTTGACCAAATGTATCATGTAAGTAAGGACTTAATTAATTGATTAATATGATTAATCTCACAATATCACATCAACAATTTCTAACCAGGAAATTATGATTTAAAATAAGTACTAATTAGGTTCAAATTATCCAGGATAGATCATTGTGTTAAGTGATCAATAATTGAATTAATCAATCATATTTGATCAAGTATTCTATGAATAAATATCTATGAAACTCTCTTATTTTTTTATTCCAATCATGCAAATCAAATCAAGAATCTAAATACATACATTAAAGAGCTTTGGGAGACCTTTAAAACAATTCTAGTTTCATTAAAAATGGATACAAGGTTCACTGGTTATTCAATATTTAATACAAGGGCATAAATGAAAAGAAACATTAATGAAAAAACTATTAAAACATTACAAAATTGTCCCTATAGGGACCTAAAAGTAATTACTAAAAAATGAACTTAGCTTTTATAGGATACCCCTTGCAGGGGGTATTTCTACAAATAGAGAAAGCTTCTAAGTATGGGGCACAAAAATAGCAAACCACGTGACTCGACTCACGTGCAGTGGAGACTCGAGTGCAAATGGAGGTTCAGGATGCTTGACATGCTCATGTGCTTTGATGTTGGTTCATATGACCAGAAGTTTCAAGATGAAGCGATGCTCCAGATAGCACTGCGTAGAGGCCTAAGAGCCGCCATAACAGATTAGGAGATCTAATCGGATAATGGTTGCTACTCCATTTCTTTCCTTCTCATCATATCATTGCAGACGAATACAGAGCTTCGATAATGGTCTTCTTGCTCCTCTGTACTCCTCTTGAGGAATATATGGTCCAGATACATTCGCCTTGAGGTGGTGATGTTCGTGATGGCTCGAAGATGTGAAGGGCAACCTTGCAAAGCCCCGTCAGTGGAGATGCTATGGTGATGAAGCTCGAGATCAGAGCACTATCAGGATCTCTGATTAGTGAAGACGAGGGCTCCTGCAAGTGTTAATAACCAAGCTAAAATGCAGTGGATGTGAATGGGAATGATCTGAAGGCTGAAAGAGGGTCGTGAATACTAGATGATGGAGAGGCTAGGTAGGTTCTTCCCCGAGCAGAGGAAGAAATGGATCAATGGAGGTTGAGCGATCTGGCAAGAGATGGCATGAATTTGTGGTTCTGTGAAGATCGTTGAACCACGACAAAGGTGTAGGTGATCTCATATTGGTGGGAGAGTGTATAGATGTGTGAGAATAAAATGGAGAAACGAAGATGTGCATTACCTAGAGAGGATGATGAATGGAGGAGAACTATCCTGGATTGGAGCTTAAAGAACCCTGGTCTTCACTTCAGATCTCTGGCTAAGAGACCAAGCTTGAGCATCGCTTGCTAAGGCTGTAGCACGGCAAGGTACACCGAGGATCTTGCCTGGAGAAGACTCTCCTTCTTCGCTGTCAAGGGCACTCAATCTCTATCACATATCAGTGGCTGACGCTCAGAGGTTCCTTCCAAGAGTGGCAGATAGGTTGGACAGTTGTTAGAGGGGACCTTTTGTGCGTAGAAAGGAGGTGGTTTGGCGGTTCAAGGAGGTGGTTTCAAACATCTCCAGACGGAGCACATAGGGGAGAATAAGACTATGGAAAGGCTAGCATGAATGAAGGGACAAAGGGCTTCATCTGGAAGTTGGAAACAAGGGAGGAGGAGTTGTGAGGTGTTTAGGGTAAATCATGGAATTTCCATCTTCCTCACCCATAACCTTTGGAGATCTAGGGAGTCGGAGGTTGAAGAAACATAATTGTTGTTGGATCATGTGATCCAACGACCACTAATGAGGCACACCTGGACAGGCGTAATGGGCTTGATCAAACGATCAAGTGGCTAGAAGCAAGGCGGTCTAGATGGATTATCGGTAGTTTGATCGAGAAGATCAAATGACCCATGATGCGCGCGGAGGCTCTAATGGAACCGGCTACGTGGCTCATTGATATTGAGCCACGTGACCCAATAAGATAATTCAAAAAATGGGAAAATACCTAAAAATGAGAAAGCAATGATTGGAGGTAAAAGTAGCAAAAATATTTAACAGAAAAGTGCTAGATCTTTCAAGATCCACAACTTTCATTTTAAACTTGAAATCAAAATAAGTCATGTATATAGTACAATATTTTTGCAAACATTTTCATGAATTAAAAATACTTACTTCTTTTCTTCTTCTTATTTTGTATTTTTTAATTATGAATAATATTAAATATATTATATACATTATTAAACTAATTTTTATTTGGGTAAGGAAACACATAAAATAATAGGTACAATAACATAATTATTTATGTACAATAAATATGGTTATTTATTTACACAAAGTTGTTTATTAATTCTAATTAATTGTTCACTAATTTATTTGATGTTTAATTGAGATGGATAATAAATAAATATTATGATGATAAATCATGGATTTATCACCTCCTATACTTAAATTTTACTCGTCCTCGAGCAAATAAATAATGGACAAATAGTTGAATCCCAGATTGTGCATGTGAAATACAATACTTGATGTTTATGATACACATTTTAAATGTGACACTCAAACTCTAAATCTGTACAAAGTCTTGATCAAAAGGAACTCAATTTCCTGAATTTTCAGACTCTATGCATATACACATATAAGAGGTATGACTTTAAATGTAGACTACAAATATAGTCATAGAGTCAAGGCTTCACCCGAGGTTCCAGTTTGAAAAAACTTACTTAGGACCCAATCCTCAACACTAGGGAATAAATCTAGTCTTGCTTCAGTCCACCATCTCTTTAGTTACCAGACTTAACAATGTAGATGGAAAGGCTATTTATAGAGGATATAGGTATGTGTCATTTCTTTTCTCTTCACATAGAACAAGGAACATCTCGAGTCCCTTATTACACATACATATATTTTTAGTGTTGATCAGTGTGTCCGTCAAGATATATCTAAGTTGTATGTACTTGTTTTTTCTAGGAATGCACCGGGCTGTGTCTTTTTTTAGCATCTGTCATACATTCTACACCTAGACTTGTATCACTATATGATGCATACTACTTTTTGGGTGCTAGACCGACTCATAAACGCCTAATATTTTGGTCCAAGTCGACATTTAAAAGGTTGGGAGCGCTCGTCAGTGCTGTAAGCTCTTTTGGATGCAACTTTATGGTGCACGATTTTTTTTAATTTTCTTCTCTTCTTTTTTTTTCTTTTGGCTATCTCCACTGCTTTTATCAAAGTTGGCGCACATTGATCAAAATTTTAATGGTTTTACACACGCTCACACTTAGGTTTATATCAAGATAGCATAAGAATCGTGTTCTCATATTGGCTAAGATGCCAACACTCAGTTTTCATGAAGCCTTCATTAATTTTATCCCATCCTCGAGCATCATAAAATCATATCCAAACTCAAACATCTCAACCTAGTTTCTCATGCGAAACTTCAACTCATCACATTGTTCATGCAATCGTGCATGTGAAGCGCAAGTCATATTCTTTTAAAGGTAGAGATTAAACACGCAATATAGATGTATATTTTTCAAACTCGAGAGTTCAAGTAATTAAGGCATAGACCCTAATGACCAAGTGTCACTCTAAACCAAGTTTCATAAACTACACAGATCTTGTGTAAAGTAAAAGTGTTAGGGATAAAATCATTTATTAGTTATTATTTTTGTTTTATTTGAATTTTAAGGTTTTTTAGAGAATTTTATAAGTAGATATACATAAACAATGTGTAAAAATAATTTGTACCATTTTTAAAATAATTTTCAATCATTTTTAAAAACCATGTCGAATAGATATATAAAAAAATTTCCAAACATTTTACAAATCATTTTTACAAACAGTTTCAAATCTCCATACCCACAACCCATAATAATGTATAAAACATGTGAAAGTACGAGCTATGAATAAAGTATATATGTACGCCCACCTATACTTAGCTTTGTTATGTCCTCACGGCACAAAGTGAAATGAAATGCATAGCTTGTACTAAGCATAGAGAGGAAGAACAATGCAATGAATTGAAAATTGGTATGACCCTCTATACTTAGGCTCAAAGAGCCTAAGTGTAGGACTAAAGTAGGAAGAGACTGGGTACTGAAGAATGGAATTATAACAACAAAGAGAGCAGCCCCCCCACCCTATACTTAGGTTGAAAATAGTCTAAGTATGAAGAAAAAAGGGAAGAAGAGAATGACCAAGAAGATGGCTATAGAGTGCTGAAGTAATGTACTGAAGTAGGGTTCCCCTATACTTAGGCCCAAAATAGCCTAAGTACAGAGTAAGATTTCAAGGAAGGAAGGATATAAACCCTAAAAGAATAAAATAAACAGAGAGTTAGAGAGAGTAAGAGAAAACAATGGGTGAATTTGCTAGCTGCTAAATCTGTTATGATCTGAATCTTCTAACAACGGCTTCATGTAGAGTAGTATGAAATTGAATCAATGCCTGTCGACATGGACTAACTGTTCAGTGATATCAACAAAGTGCTTCAATAGTTGCTCATTCACTAGGAAAGAACGTGCACCATCTTGAAGGTTCAGATATCTCAATACTACCGGTGTTGTGCATTTCTTTCACCAATTAGGGACCCATCCATTTAGACTTTAACTTTCAATGGAAGACCTTTAAATTTACCTTGAACAACCATATCTTTTGTCTCAAGACAAAGTTCTTAATTTGAATATGCTTATCATGCTACTTCCTAATCTTCTTCTTGCAGACTACACTGTTTGTGTACACTTGGTTTCAGATCTCTATGAGCTCATTGAGATCCAAGCCTCTACACATCTTTCCCAGGTGAAAATTCCAATGTATTTTATTAATTGCCCACTCAAACTTGTGAATCAATTCAACGGATAAATGACATGACTTACCATAATCATCATAAATGGAGAAGTGTCGAGCGGTGTCTTACAAGCTATCCTGTCGGCCCATAAAATCTGGCCCAACAACCGAGTCCAGTTCTTCATATCAAGACGTACTAACTTCTGCAATATGCTCTTTACTTCTCAATTTGAAATATAAGCCATGTCGTTTGACTATGGTGGTAAGGACTACTCACACGATGATCAATACCATAGTCTTTAGCTAGATTTTCATGTATCTACTCACAAAGTGGCTACCTCCATCTGAAATCTTGACTGTTGGACCACCAAACCTAGAAATGATGTGATCTTTCACAAACTTATAGATAATCTTGTTGTTTGTGGTTCGGGTTGGGTGTCGAAACATTCTTAGCAGGTCCGCTAATCAAACACAATTAGCAGTCGTTATGATAACCGAACACAAGAGATGAACCAAGCAACAATTAACCCACATATAGAGATAAACAAATGCAATATATGTGTGGAGTTATAATTATCATAACCCTACAAATAAATGTGTATAGTGGTCAAGTATGTGTAGGATGTCGAAAACATGGAACAAACATGGAAGATTGTGAAATTAATCCAAAAATTTCCTTCTTCTTGTATTTTTATTTTATTTATGTGTGTTTTTATTATATTTAATTTTTATGGGTTTTTATTGTATATTATATATAATTTTATAATTTTGATTTTATTTTTTATATTTTTTGATTTTTAGTTTCTTTTCTATTTAAAAGATAAAATATATTTATATGTAACAATACATATAATATAGATACTATATATAATATGTATATAATAAATATAACAAAATCAAAAATACCCTAAAGTACAATTCTTTTTTAAAGGATTAAAAATATAGTTTAGGTATTTTTAATAATAATAAAAGTATACATAGTTATATATACATAATATAGAATTTTATATTTATAAATATATCTATAAATACTCAAAATTGATAAAATAAAATATTTTTATATTTTTTAGATTTCTTTGTTTTTGTTAATTTTCTTATAAGTTTTGATTTTTTTGTTTTTTATTTATTAAAAAGGTTGAAATAGTGATTAATAACACTAGGTCGGATTGTTTTGGAATTTAAAAATAAATAATGTTACAACAATTCCAAAACTATTATATTTATAATATATATAGAACAAACAAAATTCAAAAGCAACAATAAATGTTTTTGGATTTTTATATAATTTTTACTTATTTTTATAATGATTTTATAACTTTTAAATTTTTAGTGTTTTTCATTCGTAAATTTTAGTGACTTTTTAGTTTACAGTTACAAAATATAATAACAAAGATACCCTATTTTTGGAATTTTTAACGTGATTATATTTTTTCATTTTTAAAGTTAGACAAGGAATAAATAACACTTATCCAATTTTTAGTAAATGAAAAAATGCATGAAAATGCTAAAATAAAAATGCAGCGTGAATATGCATAATATGGAGCACATTCATGTATTTTCCAGAATTTTCCAAGCATAGGTGTTATTTAAACAAAATGGAAATACAAATAAATAAGTACATGACCTAGTAGGGGTATAATTGTAATAAAAATAAAATACAGGGGTTGTAGTGTAATTTAACCTGAAGTTTTGAACTTAATTACAAAATTTAAATACTAAAAAAATAGTAAAACCCACAAGGGTGTGGCTGCAAAATGCCCAACTTACATGGGGGACCATGTGAGCTGAGATGGTGTGCACCTCAATGCAATATATAATAAGTATAGGGTTCCTCTTGCAAATTTTACAAAAAAATATAAAGCATTTTTAATATTTATAGGAATAAAAATGAAATAAAAGATGAAGGGGTGTCCATGCAATTACACCTAAACTTACACGCGATCGGACGTCGGTGGTGATTTCACTTGGACACGTGGTGCTGCCTTGTCGCTTGATACTGCTTTGCGGATGAGCGACTGGATCAGATCTTCGTTGGAGATCTGACGGTGGGGTGCGGCTCGGTCCGATGGTTGTCCTCAAAATTAGAGCGAAAGGAGGATCCTACGACAATTGTTCTTCCTGAAGAACATGGAAGAACATCGCAATTGAGAAGCTTCTTCCCATTGATTCTTCCTCATTCGAGTTCCTCGTGTGATGTTGAGACACACAATCGAGCCCCAAAGGTGTTCCACCGTGAATAGAAGCCTCAAAAGTGACCAGGAACCATCGATGAGATATTGGTAGCTCGAAGAAGATCGAAGCTCCTGGGAGTCGACTCTCGAAGTGCTTGGGCCCCAAATGGCCCCTTCAAGACATGCAAAAGATATGAAAAGAACTGTGAAGCAGAGGCGATCGGCTCTGGCTTTTATTGGCAAAGGATAGTGATCTGGTGAGGTGGAATGAGGGTATTTCATTGAATAGTAGTGGCGGGAGCACGGGTGGACCAGATCCAAGGGGATCCAGGTGAGCTAAGTGGGCACTGAGATGAAGAAACGACCAAGGAAGGTAGTGGGGTGAAGGTGGTGGCTGAACATCACGAGATGCGGTGAAGAACCATGGTACACTAAAGCGATGGATTAAGGCACTAAGTAAAAGCAAGAAATATAGTTTCCAACTAAAGTCTACCTAAAAAGTAAAGAAAAGGTCAGCTCGCACTTGGAGACCAGGGAGCAGAGGACCATCACCTGCAAGGTTCGGTGAGGTTTGTGGATCGTGCCTCCTACGTTCTCGCATGCTGTGAATCGACGAGGAGCTTTGCTATCACCTTTCTCAACACATCAAGCTAAGGATATGAGGGTTCGAGCGATGGAAAACAGATCAAATTCAAACAAAAGTGCAGCGAGGGGTATATGTATAGGGGTGGCTTTGATCGAGTGGAAGAGTGGAGATCAATGATCGATTCGACTATCCAATGCTAGATCGTGGTAGAGGCATGATAAATGGACATATTTTGGGAAGGAATTGAAAAGCATTGGGCAGAGTATCGTGCAAGGAAAATTAGGAAAATGGCATGGTCGACATCTGACAGCGACTTAGGTCTAGGCAATGACAGGTCAACTGTTGTCGAGCCCTTATTGGTCCACCTCAGCCGTAAAACACCAAAACAGGGAAATAATCTCTTATTAAATGATTTAAAATAATAAATGATCTTATTACTTTTTTGTCAAAACATGAAACATGTTTATTAATTTATGTAATATTTTATTATGTTTTTTTATTTATTTTTGCAAGTAATTTATTAAGTGTTACTTTTTACATGTATTATTATAGGTACATTGACCTATATATTATGTATTTTATTTTAAATTTGTATTTTAAATGTTATTATTTTATAAACATAATTTATATATTTACAAGTTATTTAAATACATATATATATATTTATTTTATTTTTCTGAGTTTAATTATGTTTTTAAATAATTATGTATACATATTATATAGTACATGTATATTCATTTATGTATTAAAGTATACTTATTTATTTTGATGAGTTTTTAATTGTTTTATTCTGATTTTATTATCTACATATGTTTTAAATAATATTTACACATTTATAAAAATATAAGAAATTTAAAGATATAAAGAATAAATAAAGTGATTATTTTATACGTATATCTAACACAATAGGGGCCCAAAAAACCAACTTTAACTCCGATTTTAATGAAAAACTTCGTTAAATAAACAATTAAATTTTATTAATAATAGAGGTGGGTTTGGTCCATTTGGAGGTTATACGAAGAAGATACATGTCTAGGAAGTTTTCTATATGGTTATTTATTAAATATGTCTCGGGCACATTATGCATAAATTTTTAATGAAATAAATTTTGTATTTTTTATTTATACTATCATGTATAAGTTTCATGTTCATAGGTTATTTATTTGAGGTATAAAAATAATACAATAAAATAGGTCCCAAAATGCAATTATGGGCAAAATGAATTAAGGGTTTTTGTGGTTTTTGGCGCTTATCTCCCGCTACTTTATTCCTTGTCGACCAAGTAAATTCTTACCTCAGTCTCGAGGTTCAGGGTCATTCACTACCTTTGGTATTTCATCTCTTTTTTCTTCCTTACTGTAAATAGATCATCGGGTTTATGTATTTTGCATAAATTAATGCTCTTTACATGTATTTAGATAGGGATTTAAGGCCAAAATGAAAGAATAAAGATGATGAAATGGAAATCCGTCATTGGGATAGCCTCCACCCACCTAGATAAGTAGTCAACCGTCAATAAAATGTGCTCATGTTGCATGGGCATCTTATCTCTAGAGTCAACCGTCCCTCCCATTCTTTACAAATTGTACACGACCTTACAAAATTAATGGCATCTCGAAACAAGGTCGGCCAAAGAATCCATATTGGAGCACTTTATGAGTAGTTCTTTTGCCCTGAGTGGTATCCTCCTACCTCCAGGTATGGCAGTGGATGAGTATAATATGGTATTTCTCCGAGGAATATACCTTCTCCAGACACATACAATCCTTCAACAAAAAGAATATATTCTCCCAATGGTAGCTCCTCGAGCCCCATTTCAGTCGGTCAATACCGCTCGTAGTCCAGCCTTGGGGAACTTTCTTGGAGACAAGAAATTCACCAGGTTGGAATACCATGGGAGTGAGTCGATAACACAAATTGAGTAGTTAGGGAAAGTCTCTCTAATAGGTTCTGAATCAAGGGAATCTCTACAGTCATGTTAGGAAAGGTGATCAGCGACAACGTTCTTGACCACAGGCTTATCTTTGATCTCCAAATCGAACTCCCGAAGTAACAAAATCCACCTACGAAGACATGCCTTCACATCATTCATTTCCATTAAATAATGAATCGATGTTTGATCTCTGTAAATGGTCACTTTAGATCCAAGAATAATGATCTATACTTTTCTAAGGCACAGTGAGCATCCCCTTTTCAGTAACCGTATAATTTTTCTATGTAGAATATGTACTTTGCTTGCACAGTAAAGTGAAAAAAGGATCACATCTCATCATTGTCCTAATGCAGCTTCTATCGTGAAATCTAATGCATCAATCATGATCTTAAAGGGAAGAGACCGATCATGAGCTTGTAAGACATGAAAATCTATTATTTTTCTTTTATAGATCTCAAAGGCATCTAGGCACCTGTAATCTACAATGAACTCGAAGTCCTTTACCATGAGCTCAGTCAGTGGTCGGGCAATCTTTGAAAAGTCCTTGATAAATCTCCTATAAAATCCAACATGACCTAGAAAACATGCACTGACTTAACACTGGTTGGTGTAACAAGTTTCTTGATCACATCCACCTTAGCAGGGTCTACCTATATTCCCTTTTCGGAGATGACATGCCCCAACACGATAACCTCCTGAACCATAAAATGACGTGCTGAAGCTTGTCTCCAATTCTGAAAGTGTGGTAGAGACTGAAACTGAGGTTGATGTGGTTGGTGTTGGTACTGTCCACCTCCTTGAAACTGGAGAATTGGCCTAGTGGTGGCATGAGAACCCAACAGAGATGGCCCCGGTATCTGTGTTTAATTGCACTCCTGACTGATGCATACACCATTCGCCTCCTGAATCTGAGGTGGAGGTGGAAACTACTGCTCTGAAAAATATGGAGACTCCAGCTGGTACATCACCATATGTACTAGGCTATGTTGTTGCGATCCCTGATCTGAAGTATGCATGTAGTACACGTGCTGAATGGTTGGGGATACTACTGAATTCTACAATACTGAAGAAGAAGTGTGCATCGGTGTAGATGTCTCAACTGCAACACTCGAACTATAACATGCATGGATGGTACTAACAAGTAACTCCAAATGCTTTGTAATCTCATCCATCTTATCCAGTTGTTTTGTTCTTCGTTCGATCACATTAAGTTTCTCAAGTTCTTGTCATCACTTCTCAATTATATCCACTTTGGATAGGTGGTTCCCTATGTTACTCAAATTGGAACTCTCAATACTATTCACATCATGAGGGGTCGTCATGTTGACGGTCTTGGGTAGAAGTGAAGGATGCTTCTAAAATGTGCAGGAAGAAGAAAGTGTTGCTGAGCTCTTCGCCATCTCATAAAAAATCTACCATAGAATGCCCCCATCCTTGTTGTGTGGTTCTCTAAATTAAAGCCCCCAGAGAAGTTTTACACTAGGCTCGTCTTTGGAATATCATGATGGGGGCACTTCTCCGTCAAATTTTGAAACATTCCCATACCTCGTGAATAGGCTCATGGGACATCTGGGAGAAGTTGGTAGTCAATGATCACATCTGATTCAATCGTCCCAGGTATAATTCTTGTTAAGGAAATATGATCTAAGCTCTTCTCAAGGCATCACCACCCTTCCTAAATGATTAATCCGGTACAATGTCTTATCCATAATGCTGAAGGGGATAACTGTCATCTTCACTACCACTAACGAGATGTTAGGGTAGTGCATGGTACTGCATGTGTGGTCGAACTGTTAGAGGTGAATGTAAGGTTCCTCATCGGTATATCCATGAAATATGGGAGGAAGTGGAATAAGCTGAAGCTTCAGCTCAAAATGTCTGTAAACCACAAGAATCTGAATCCAATTGGTAGTCTATCCTGCTCTTGGGTTATAGGAATCTCTCAATGTCCGCTTCTGCTCAACTCTAATCTACTCGGCATCTCCTCGGTTCCGCTTGGCATCTCCCACACACACCTCCTCTCGGTTGATCCTCCTCTCTCATGTTCCCACCTCTTAGCTCTAAGATCATATCTCTCAATCCGTCATGGATGTTGGCCTGCCCTATCAACTGGGCCTGAATGGCCTGAATGGATGCCAACATCGTGTTGTTGATCTCAGACTGCTCTGTCATAGGTCCATTGACAATGGGTGCCTTAAGTCCTCGGTCTTTGAATTGGCCTTTGAAAGTGTGAAAGAAACTCAATCAATCTTCAAAAATGAAGGAGTCCAAAAAGAACGTTCAAGATGAGAGTTTATATTGAACCATGGATTTATTGGTAAAGATAAGGAGTGAAAGAAAAAGAAGAAAGTCCAGGAAGAGAGTTATCTCGAAGAAGTGAAGACGAACGATACATGTAGTCGAGAGATAAGTTTGCAAAGTTCAAACACAAATCACTCCATCTCAACATCTTCAAAACAAGAGGAAAGATGTGAGAACACGATGGCCAAATCTAAGAGAAAGGTAAGAAAAGGCATGAAGTGTGCAAAAGGAACTTTATTATAGAAAATGAACACAAATCAAACCATCAAATTCAGAACTCAACATTATGAATTCCATGAAAGTTCAGTTGCTTATCTATTTGACATTAGAGTTTTGTGAAAATACAGTTACCTATCTCAAAATGGACAGTCAGGCCACTTATCCTTTTAGTTTTATAAAAATGGAATAAAAAATCCTTTTTTAGATTTTTAAAATATGTGAAATAAAATCAAAAATAAAGAAATAAAATGATTTTGTGTTTTAAACATTTTTACTATTTTTGGTGATTTTTGTGGTATTTTTACATTTATATGGATTTTATAAGGAATTCAAGTTGAAAATAACCCACAAACGAAATTTAAGTTATTGTCTTTGTATTTTTGAAATAGAAACAAATATTGAAACTTATTAGAAATAAATTTATATAAATAAATTTTATTAAACTTTAAAACAAGACCTTATACTAAATTTTAGGATTTTTTTAGTAATTATATATATATATATATATGTTCTTACAAAATTTGAATTTGTATGGTTTTCTGTTTATATTTTTGTTTGATTTTTTTATATGTGATAAAACATAGTAAAAAAATACAAAAATATTTTTGGTTAATTTCAAGAAGTTTTCAAAATTTTACAATTTCTAATATCACAAAATAGTGAAAATGAGTTATTTATATTTTTAAAAATAGAAAATGAATGAAATCCATGAAAGTAATTTTATCTAAGTTAGATCTAATTACTAGGGACTAATCCTAATCTTATGAAATTTTTGGATAATAGGAACTAATTACTTCGAGCAATAAAAGAACAAGCAATTAATGCAATAGTGCACGGAACTTATGGCGATAAAAATAAACTACTAGAGTATCCATTAACAAATTGAAAAATCTCATGATAAGGCCCGATTGATATCATTCGCAAGGGCCCCAAAATCATGCTTTTAACCAAATCCTTACTCAACCCGCCTGCACCGCAACCACTAATTATCCCTTACTAACATGGTTGAACTAGATATCCGAGGTTTTCATAAGATTCTAGTAGTTGCCTTGTGGATATAGACGAGGGAAGGAGTAGTCAAACCTTTTCTCGTCTTGGATATAAAGACAAATATTGTCTCGCAGATGGATTCAAGATATGTAATTAAACCTATGAAAGACGTGGATATATACCTGATCAGTTGCACAAGGACTGAAATGTAAATTACTAAAAATTATAAAAGTATTTTATTAACAAAGAAAATAGTTTAGGAGATATCATGCCTTTATTCACAAGGTATGTGAACTTCCACGTGAGCACATTTCGATTGGACTAAGATGCAAATAAACAAACATCAAGGTTTGAATTAATTGTATTTCAATAACAATGAAAGGACTTGTATGCAAGAAAGCAAAGCACTGAGGCTCCTTTCTGTCTGTGACTTCATACAATAAACTATGAAATGAAAGAGAATATTTCACCAATACGCGTGCATCTCATTATTCACAAGGCTTCATCGACATGCAGCTTGATGAATCCATGTTCATCACTCTTTATTCTTTTAGTTTAGCTAATTATCTTGGCAAAGCATCATTAAATAGATGTAAATACAATAACTTAGCAATATGCATGCACGTGTTAATATTACATAATTAGCATGTATTTGTGCAAAAATAAAAGAATAAAGAAAAAAAGAAGGAGGTATTTAGAATAAATACAGTGTGACTTGAACCCCTATAGAGGATCAAGCATTGGCCTCATCGCCAAATAAAATAAGTAGAGAGAGATAGGGCCTACTCTATATTGTACATATCATGGGTGTAAGTAAATAAATTATTTTTGCCAAAATAAAAATAAAAATATGTTTTTACCTCATTGTATATATTTCTAAAAATAAAATAAAAATGAGAAAAAAATAAAAATAAAATAAAAGTCTCTCTTACTTGTACATAATACATGTATATATATTCCCCTCTCTATTTATTATATACATGTAAATAAATAAAAAAATTAAAACAAAAATTGTTTTGTACTCAAAAAATTATGTTATAAATAAATAAAATATAAAATTTGAGTATTTTTTTAAAAATAATAAATTAAAAATAATTGTGCAAAATACATAGGAATAATATACTTGTATATAATACTCTATATTGTATATAGACTAATTTATTTTTCAAAAAAATAAATAAAAATCACAGAAAAATTCCTTGAAAAATAATAAACATTTTTTTATTTTATTCATTTTTTAATTTTAATTCATTTAATATTTTTAATTTATTTATCTTTTATTTTCCTTGCTTTTTTGTCCTGTAGTGGTTTTTGTCTTCTTCCCCCGGCGCTCCTGATTGGGCCACATCGGAATATTGACCCGGGTCAACCCCCTCTTCCAGGGCTTGACCCGACACGACTGCTTGACTGGACTTCTTTCTCCCTATTTTCCCGGGCGGGTCGTGCAACCTTTCGCCCCGATTTTTTCGCCCGCATCTTCCCCATGGATCCAAGACCCTCGCGGATCCCTAGGGAGGCGCAGATCTTTCTCGGTTCGCGTACCCTCACCTGTTCTTTACAGCCTCCTGGGAATGATATTTAACATCTCATCCTCTTCTCCAGGTCGGTAGCTCTTGCCTCGCTCCCATTTGATACCCTAGCCACCTCCAGTTGAGTGACAACTGCCTGGAGCGCCGCCTGGCGATTGTTTTGACGCAACGAAGTCGTAGCTCGACCATCGTGGACGGAGTTCTGCCGCGAGCAGCCTCCCCCGCCTTCCGCAGCTCGATCGAGGCCATTACCCCAATGACCCCCTTTGCCTGGAGCTCTGGAATCGATCCAGACCTTCAGGTGACCAGTTTATCCTTCGCTTCTATCCATCTGATTAAATCTTTCATTTGCTCGCCGTCGCACCTCCGCCTGCTCCGACCAGCCAGTCGGAGCTCCATCACCCACCTTTAGCCGCTCCGATAGCAGCGCACGCTCACCCTCCATCTCGCTCTGCATCCTGATCACCCTGATCTTCGTCCATCTAGTCTAGATTAGGTTCGAGATCTCCTCCATCGCCTTCGCCGGAGGTCGAAGTCCGCCCCCCGTCGCTTCTTTCACTTTTAGTCCCAAGAATCTAGACCAAAGCATAGCTCCGAGTCAGAGATACCTTTGCAGGGTTTTGTGTGCGTTGGGAGCCTTCATTCCATCCATCCCAGGGCTCGCCGGAGTAGTCATTGTCACACCTATCCAACTGTTGGAGCCTCCATCCGAGCCGTCCAGTCGGTGTGGAAGCCTTCCATGATCCATCTGGCACTTCCCGATCGACCATCGGGGCTGAGGATCTCTTCCTTGGCTCCGATGAAGTTCACCCAGGAGCTGTTCGTCCAGGTGGATCCATCGCTGTTGGATCAGCCCCGTACTGCCAGATCTCATCCAGACCGCAGCCACAGTAGAGGAGTCAGGCCGTTGGATGTCAGATCTGACGTCCACACGCGTTACACGTCCCCGACAGTCCTTGATCGCTAGATCTCACACATGACGTCCATCAAAGCCGCACGTTCACGCCTTCGTCGGCGGGTGCCATGCGTCCCCCCACGCGTGCCTCACGTGTTGCATGGGTATATTTCCCTTTTTACCCTGCACTTGTTTTGTTTATGTTTTAGTCCATCAAATAAAGTTGTAGTTGAACTTATTTGCATTCTAATCCCTGTAGTTTCTGTTATTTACTTTTTAGTCCTCCCAGTCTGGAGGCACGTGGGTCATCACGTGAACTGTGTTGTATTTGCGTTATTTTCCTTGAACCTTTCCTGTGTTAATGTTTGGATGGATGTTTTATGAAATTGCATTTATGCCCTATAAACGTGGATTTGATGCATGTGCTTGAATTAATTGGGTAAATTGCAGAATTGACCCCAGACTTTTTATGCGTGTTAATGTTCAATCCAAAAACTTAAAATAATTGCATTTAGGTCTCTACAACCTGTGTGTTGATTTTTTAATTAAATAAATATCAAAACTACTCCAAAATTCCCAAAAAAATTACCAATAGCTCCTGTTACTGTGTAATATTTTTGATAATTTTTGTGATGCATTTTGATTTTATTTTCTATTCTCTAAAAATCAAAAGCCCTCAAAATTACCTTTGTTTAATTAGATTACCATAAAAATAGAAAAATACTTCAAAAATTCCAAAAAATTTGCGAGTGTTTGTTTTATTGTGTTTTAATTTCTGTAGCATTTTCATTTTATTATCTTTTATAAAACACCTAAAAATTATAAAAGACTAAAAACCTTATAAAAATCATTAAAAAATCCTTAAAAATAAAAAAAATTGTATTATAGAGTTCTGTAGTTAGCTTTTATTTTCTATTTTCACATAAAATTGCAACCAGAAATTTAGGGGCATTTTAAATATTTTAAAATTGCCTTTTTCTTCAGGATGTACACTATTTGTTCATTTAGCCTTTCTTTTATTTTTAGAAAATTATATAAAAAATTAGAAAAAGCCAATAAAATACCAAAAAACAATTGAATATTTTAAAAACACAAAAAAATCATTTTGAATTTTTTTAGCTTTTTAGACCTTTAAAATAATTGTTGGAGTGTGATTTCTCTCTTTTCCTTATTGTTTTTCTTAAAAGAAAAAATACAAAAATTATTAAAAATTAAAAACCACCAAAAATATTTTTATTTATTTTTGGATTTCTCGACTACTTCGTAGGATTTTCCCATGCTCCTTGTGTTTGACCCTGGTGGCTATACCATGTTAAATAAATAGCAAGACCGCTTGCCTTGATTTTCTTGCTTGTTTGATTTCGATGGTGGTCTGATTTTTCTTGTTGACAGTGCCTTGATATTCGGGTCGCAACGACCTTCAATATTCCTTAACCCGAGTTGCCTTCACAAGTCATCAGAATGGCGCCATTGCCGGGGAGCATGGCTTAATAGTCGGTTTTCTTTGTTTTATTTTTTTCTTTTATTTTTCTTTTCTTTTTATTTTTCTTTTCTTTATTTGCTTGCTTTTTATTTTTGTTTTTATTACCATTTCTTTCTTTATTTCTAATTTTATAACTGTGATCTGACATCTCTTTTGTTTTTCTATTTCTTACGAGGGCCCGACGAGCGAGGGCGGCATTCCTAGGAGCGCCGGCGCATACGAGCGAAGCGGAGGCGGTTCGTTTCTTTATCGAGCATCAGGAGAGCGTAGGAGAAGAGGAGTAGAGGATTTGGAGGACCTTGGAGGATTTTTAACATTTTATTTCATTTTTATTCTATTATTGTAATAATACAGGACTAGAGACACTTGGACACTTGGCTTTTATCGGGGTTTGTTTCGCTGAGCACCGGTGTGCTCGGGGGACCTCACCGCGGTTTTCGCCGGTTCTGCTTTTTTTATTTTTCTTTTATTTTTGATTCCCAAAGGATTTGGCCCCTAGACTTAGGATTTTATATCTGATTGTGATGTAATTAATTAAGGTCCCAACCCTAATTATCTGCCTGCACCTATAGATTGTTAAGTGGACTTAATTAATTAAATCATAAAGAAAAAGCTAATTCGGTCACTTGAGAGGTCATGTGCCGCTAGAGGCTGTATACAACGCTGGTAGGATCCGTTGTGGCGGACACCGATCAGCATCAGAGGCCGGACTCCGACCTCTCTCGTTGACCCATTAGTTATTGTTCTTTGCGTATAGAAATTTTTCGTCTAAGGCCATTTTCTTCGTGCATCATATAGGCTGTTTAATTTCTGTCTTTTATTTTATGCGCGGATCACCCTGCATGTAGAGTGTTGGCATCATGTACGCATTTCTGACTTTGCATGCATCATTGTGTTTGACTGCGCATCGTCTTTTTCAACTTCTCCCCCTATTTTTGGACTTAAAATAATCAGGAGATCGAAAAATTCGTTAGGCGTTGTTCGTTATTGAAAAACACATAAAAAGAAAAATCATAAAATTGGGACCGCTAAACATACTTGACCATAAAAGACACTTTACATAAAATTCTATCTTGGGAGAGCAATCCCCTCCTTGTTTGGTTTGGATGAGCGAGAGAGTGACCTGTACACTAGGTTAGATCCATACCCGACCTTTCTTCATACTACTGATTTCGGGGTTAGTCATTCTCCAGTAAGGATCGCTCCGATTTCCGGTAAAGCAGGTCGTGATATCCTTTACAGACGAGTTGATCAGGTAGCCGGTAAACGGTCTGCAACTTGTACTGGTCGGGAAAGATCTAGCTTCAGTATTGGGCCAGTCTCCTAAGAGCATCGGGTTCCTACCAGCTCGCTTAATCGCTCTGATAGGCTGAATTATCACCTAAATAAAATTGACAAGATAAAAGACCGAGGCTTTATGGTCATCAACTCAATGTTGAGTAGGTGAATTGGGGTTTGTTTTTCCTGATCTATTTCTTTCCAGATCCCATCCGCCTTCCTCTCTACATCACGATGATGGGTCGGAGGTCCCGTAGGCAGCCCCTGGCTGCACAGCTTTCGAGCACTCTACCCCATTCATCTAGGTTGGTTTGTGAGAGCCCAGACCCGCTCTCCGAACTCGAGTTTGACTCTGCCATGTTCCCCCTCGACCACCCTTCTTCTAGTCTCGAGGTGCCAGAGCTGAGACTGCAGTAGATATTTGTACATTTGACGGCACCTGAGTTCGGGTCTTTTGCCTTTGTAGAGACCATGGCCAGCAGCGAGGAGCGCACTGATGGACCCAACCAGACTCACACATATGTTCTTGATCAGGGTGCCATAAACAACTCCATGTTAGCTTCCATGGAGACTATGCAGCGACATATACGGGACCATGGAGCTTTCATGGTGGATATGCGCCGGGAGATGGCTCAGATGCGAGCAGACAGAGGAGAGCAGAACAGAGCCGGTGGTGGAGACATTTCAGAGCTAGGAGGATGAGATGGACCACATCTTGATGAGCCACAGGAGCCAGTCCGACCAGCACACCCGATGAGAGAGTTGCACAACCCTGGTGCAATTCTGACGCAACATTGGATTCAACTACCTGCGATTCTGGGAGATTTCAAGCTCCCTCCTCATACTATCTAGTTGTTGCCCAGATTTCATGGGCTAGCCACCGAGGAGCCGCACCTCCATCTCCAGGAGTTTGAGATGATCTACAACACGGTCCACGACATATTCGTGGACGAGGATACCATCAAGATGATGGCCTTTCTATTCTCCCTTGTCGACAGAACAGCCTATTGGCTGAAGCATTTGGGGGAGATACGTGATGTCGTGGGAACAACTCTGGAACGAGTACTTGAACAAGTACTATCCACTCGGCCGGACGAATGCAGCGAGAGCCCTTATCAACAACTTCTCCATGCTTCCCAACGAGCAGTTTCAAGAGGCATGGGACTACTTCAGAGAGCTCATCCACCGGTATCCACATCATGATATATCCAAGCCCAACCTAGTGCAGAGCTTCTTTTGTGGGCTGACACCGGAGCTGTAGGGGCTAGTAAACGCATCCTGTAGGGGATCCTATTTTGCCAAGGATGAGTATCAGGTCTTGACTATCTACCAGGAGATGGCCAAGAACTACACCGTCATGTCCCAGACCTGTCTTTACACTCAGGGGAATCCCCACCACAGGATGTGTCCTACTAAAGGATAGCACGAGTTGATGCAGATCCTTCTACATCTTCAATAGTCTCAACACAGGTAGAGTCATCGACCGTTGATATGGGTATTATCAGCGAGAAGATGGACCGCATCGAGATCATAGAGAAGAAGCAGTGCCAGGGCATGTCACAGATAGATTAAATGGCACAGACATTGAGTGACCTGAAGACCCAGATCATGTGTCTCCAAGAGGTACATACGGCTTCTCAGCTCCGTCTCGTGTCACGAGCTGACACCAGCAGTAGCAGCTCGACCCAGCCCTCCACCCACTACAGACAGGTTCGCCACATTCAGGAAGAGCCGTTCTAGCAGTTGCAGCACCAGTATGTCCAGCTACCACCATCTCAGGACACTCAGATGGTGGTGTACCAGCAGGAGCAACCCCTGGCAGTCCTTACTCCACCCCCGTTTGAGCAGGAGCCGTTGATGGAAGTCAACGGTATTTGGTACGACCGACCGTAGTCCGGGATCTGCAGAAACCATCTCGGATTCCGATGGTCGACCGGAGGAGCCTCATCCTAGTAGCAGCCTCCAGCTCAGGGTGGGCAATACAGCCAGCAGCAACAGCCCCAGTTCCCACACCAGCAGCCGCATTACTAGCAGGTTCCTCGTCCCCACCAGCAGGGACAACCGTGGAGGCAGCAGCAGCAGCCTCAGCAGTACTCTCAGCAGCAGCCTCACTTCTCGAGAGGCAACCCGTCCGGTTCTAATGGGCCAGCCTATGAGAAACCAACACTTGATGACTTAGCCCGCCTTCTTTTTGAGCAGCAGACCACTTTTAGGCGGGAGATGGACGAGTTTCATCAGGAGATGAGGGAGATCGTCAAGGGCAAGGCCGCCATACCCCCACTCAGATCGAGCCGAATCCGAACAACCTGAAGAGGAAATCTGAGCATGTACAGTTTACAGAGGTTACCATGCCTAGTGACTCATTGGGTGATATTACTTCATATACATTTGATGCTGATTTTGTTACACTTAGGAGCGGTAGGATGCCATCCGACGGTGCCTCGTCTGAGCGACGACACCAGAACAGTGCTAATGTCGTCCATGATGATGATGACGGTGGTGTTGATGCCACCAAGGATGTAGATCCAGCAGACGGTACTGAGGTCGTCGCTTCTCCAGTTGCAGGAGGTGGTGCTGATGCCACCGATCATTCATATGTTGAGCCAGAGAGCGGTGTTGATGCCGTGATTCCAGATGTCGTGAGTGGTACTGAGGCCACCACTTCTATTCCTATTGCATTTCCTTCAGTTTCTGTATCTCGGGGCTTTTCAGAAAGATCCAAAAAGAATAAAGGAAAGGGTTCTTTATCTTCGAGCCCATATGTGATGCCTGGTGATGTTTGTATGGAATCTGTTTCATCTCAGCAGCAGGTACCCATTCCTAGGCCTCCATCTGAGGAGGGCCCAACCATCCCCTCCCCACAAGCACTCCGTTTGACTAAGGGGAATAGAAAAGAAAATTCAAAAAAGAGCTAACAGTTAGAGTTTAGCCAAAAATGATAGATCGATTCCAGATTCGACTGACTCTACAAGATGCACTTAAGCACATCCCTCTCTTCCAGAGGAACCTGTGAGAGAAGACTACCATCCGCAGGAAGAAGAGGAACCATCATGCAGAGATCCATGTGCTCACTCGTACCACCTACTTTGCCATCCAGAACATCTGCCAGCCAAGAGGCCTGATGTAGGAGCTCCTTATGTCAGATGTCATATCCATGAGCAGAGATTCGATCGGACTCTATTATACAGCGACTCTTCCATTAACCTCCTTCCGGCAGCCTTACTCGACCGATTCGAGTTTGGCCCTCTCCGATAGAGCAGGACAGTCCTTCAGTTTGCTGATCGATTTGTTAATAGGCTGAAGGGATTGTTGAAGGACGTGGTCATCACAATTCAGGGCCTGAAATTTCTCGTGGACTTTGTTGTGTTGGACATGGAGATCCCTGAGTCTGTGACCGATACCCCCATCATTCTAGGACTCCTATTCTTGGCTACAGCCAAGGCAGCATTCGATCATGATAGCGGGAAGGTGTACTTTCGCATCGAGGGCAAGAGTATACAAATAGAGACGATCAACGAGACCAGAGTGCGAGATTCAGTCTGCTCAGAACAGCTCAGTGTTTCAGAGCAAATGACAGAGGCAGAGCGAGATGTCCACCAGGAGTGCGACTTTGTGATTACAGATGATGAAGCTGTTTGGTCTGATCCTGTTTCACGAACCATCCTCTCACATTCAGACTCTACAGATTTGCATATTCTAGCAGAGGAGAGCTTGGAGAGCACACTCTTGCCAGAGGACACATTCGAGGTTGTAGACCATGTTTAGGATAGTGAGGCAGTTTATATTCCTTCTGATTCAGATTCAGATCCCTCGGAGTCAGACATAGATTGGACTGAGTTTGATGAGTTGATACTATGTTTGATTCCTACAGAGCCAGTAGCTAGGGTGGAGACTGATCCGATACAGAGTACAAATACACCAGCAGAGCAGTCTACACCAGATTTCCATGATCACCGAGAGTTCTCCCATGCAGATTTGGTTGCCTTCACTCAGACATTTCTGAGGGCAGATTTGCCAGCTCCCAGTTGCCCAGAGCTGAAGCCCTTACCGCAGTCGCTGAAGTATAAGTTCCTTGCAGGCGAGCATGAGATGCATCCGGTCATTATCTCAACGGATTTGACTGGAGAGCAAGAATCTCAATTGATTGAGGTTCTTGAAAAGAACCGCAAGGTGATAGGATGGAGCGTAGTTGTTCTCCAGGGGATAAGTCTGGCCATGTTCCCACTATATCTATCTCGAAGAGGACGCTAGGCCATCATGTGAGTTCCAGCGACGGCTGAACCCGAACCTTCGAGAGGTTGTCATGAAGGAGATCTCGAAATGGTGGAGCGCCGATTTTATCTACCCCATCTCCGACTCCAAGTGGGTTAGTTCATTACATGTGGTGCCCAAGAAGACGGGCATCACTACAGTTGTGAGCGAGTCTGGAGAGGAGATAGCTACCCGGGTACCCACTTCTTGGAGGGTCTGTGTGGACTACAGACGATTGAACCAGGCTACCAAGAAGGATCATTTCCCGCTACCTTTTATTGTTCAGATTATAGAAAGGTTAGCTAGGAAGAGTCATTACAGTTTCATTGACGGGTACTCCGGATACAATCAGGTGGCCATTTCACCCGAAGACCAGGACAAGACTACATTCACCTGTCTGTTTGGGACATATGCTTTCAGACGGATGCCCTTTGGTCTATGTAATGCTCCGGCGATATTCCAAAGGTGCGTGTTGTCCATCTTCTCGGACATGGTGGGTGAGTGCTTGGAGGTCTTCATGGATGACTTTTCTATCTATGACGATGGGTTTCATGCTTGTCTTGACTGCCTAGATCGTATCCTTCAGCGATGCATCGAGTTCCATCTTGTTTTATCCTAGGAGAAGAGTCACTTCATGGTGACTCAAGGGACGGTGCTTGGTTATATCATCTCCAACAGGGGCATGGAGGTTGATCCGACCAAGGTGGATATCATCAGGAAACTCAATCCACCATCTAACCTACGACAGTTACGGTCTTTTCCGGAGCACATCTGTTTCTACTGACAGTTCATTCATGATTTCAACAGGATTGCCCAACCTTTGACTGATTTACTGACCAAAGATCGAGTTAATTGTAGATGATAAGTGTCTTGCGTCATTTGAGACTCTCAAGAGTCTAGTCGTTGAGACTCCTATCCTTCAGTCGCCTGATTGGTCTCTCCCATTCGAGATCATGACGGATGCCTCCGATTTTGCCGTAGGGGCCGTGCTAGGATAGAGGAGGGATGGAGTACCTTTTGACATTCACTACGCTAGTCGTACATTGGATGCCGCGTAACGGAACTACACTGTCACTGAGAAGGAGATGCTAGCAATAGTTTTCACCTTGGACAAGTTCAGGTCATACATCATTGGATCAAAAGTGACTATCTTTACTGATCATACCGCCATCAGGTACCTCATGGCTAAGAAGGATGCCAAAGCGAGACTGACAAGATGGATCCTTCTACTCCAGGAGTTTGATATTGAGATTAAGGATAAACCTGGAGTCAAGAATGTGGTGGCGGATCATCTCTCCCGATTAGAGCATCTTGAGGAATATATGCAGACTGATCCCATTTCTGAGACCTTCCCAGATGAGGCGATCCTTACTATCGCCTCGCTCCCGTGGTACGCCGACATTGTGAACTATCTTGTTGTCAAGAAAGTTCCACAAGGATGGCCCAGGCAGCGACTTGAGACATTCCTTGTGAAGGCCAGGTTCTACCACTGGGAGGATCCCATCCTTTATCATGAAGGAGGGGATAGCGTCTGGCGTCGATGCATTCCTCAGGAGGAGCACCATAGCGTCCTTACATGCTGCCACAAGCTTGAGGCAGGGGGACATCACTCTAGGAGGAGAACGACACAGAAAGTGCTCTAATCCGACCTATGGTGGCCTACCTTCTTCAAGGATTCTAATGAATGCGTGAAGAGGTGTACTGACTGTCAGAGGATGGGTACTTGTGGACAACGTGATATGATGCCAATGCAGCCCATCACTTCTGTGAGGTTTTTGACGCATGGGGCATCGATTTCACGAGTCCATTCCCTAAGAGTAAGGGATTTGAGTACATTCTGTTGGCTGTGGATTATGTTAGTCATTGGGTTGAGGCCACCCCTGCTCGAACCACAGATGCTAGGACTGTTTGCAAATTTTTAAGGAAGAATATCATTTCACGGTTTGGGGTGCCTAGAGTTTTGATATCTGACGGGGGGTCTCATTTCGTCAATGACAAGGTAAAGGCCCTTGCTAGCGAGTTTAGCATAGACCATCAAGTAGCCACTCCATATCATCCTCAGATCAATGGTCTTGCTGAAGTGTCGAACAGGGAGATCAAGACGATATTGCAAAAGGTAGTCCGCCCAGACCGAAAGGATTGGTCATAGATTTTGGACTTGATCTTGTGGCATATCGGACTTCCTTCAAGACCCCATTAGGTACATCTCCCTTTCACCTCGTTTATGGCAAGCCCTGCCATTTACCTATTGAGATTAGGCACAAGTTACTTTGGGTTGTCACAGATATATTATTGGATCCAGTGAGTGTAGGAGATCAAAAGAAGGCAGAATTAGCAGCCCTGGAGGAGCTTAGAGATATAACCTTTTCGAGCAGCCTACAGTAGTAGGAGAGAGTGAATGAATGACATGATTCTCATATCAGTCATAAGCAGTTTGAGCCAGATCAGAGAGCATGGTTGTTTGATGCCAGGGCCCAGGCTTAGATTATTTCCAGAGAAGTTGCAGAGCAAGTGGAAGGGACCATACCTGGTCCGAAAGGTACATGATAATGGGAGTATCGACATATCTGAGATGTCATCTGAGTCCACCTTTCATGTTAATGGGCAGCGGCTTAAACCATATATAGATCATGAGCCGCTGGTCGTTGACGTTGGCTCGATTCATTTTGCATGAGATGTGGTCTTTGACTCACATCTATCGCATCTCACGCATGATTATCACTGTCTTCCGCCTTGTATAGATCTAGATGTCCATGTCATCTCATTCTTTTGTCCAGCACCTCATCTGCATCTTGTGATTATGTTATACTTAGGGTGTACTTTACACTAAGTATAGGGGGTGTCCGACTCTTGATTATTCTTTTTATTCTTTTTACCTCTGTCTTGCTACCTATACTTATGGATATTTCACCCTAAGTATAGGGGAGGTAGACCATGTACGTTCTTTCACTTGATTTTACCTTTATGTATAGTCTACTATACTTAGGATCATTTGATCCTAAGTATAGGGAGAAACACCGAGCCCTCTTCATTCTATTCTTTGATTCTTCGTTGTAGTATAGCTTTCCTTTTTACTTACCTATACTAAGCACAAGTTATGACTTCTTCATCGCTCTTGATCCACTCTGAGGACATCGTTCGAGCTAAGTATAGAGGGGTGTAGTATATATCACATATACACTTTAGGCATAACTCGTACATTGTATGGTGTGTTAGTAAATAAAAATGACTAAAATCCTTCATTAAAAACCATAAAAAATTTAAACAAATCTTATACATAAAATTCTTTCTTGCACATACATAGCTATGCATAAAAAATATTTTTGTACAAATGTTTGTAAAAATATTTTGTGTGTAAAATTTGTGTAAATATTTTGGTATTAAAATTATGTATATAGTACAAAATTTTTGTAAAATGTTTGAAAAACAAAAGTTTGCAAAAATCCTTGTGTAAATATGTGTAAATAGTTTGCAAAAGTTCTGCATCCATTCATTCATTCAAACATTTTTCAAAAATTTTGCACATTTTCAAAAATTTGCATAAAAAGATTTTTGTATATACTTGTACATTCTTTTAAATCATAGTTGATATTTAAACTAGCTTGTAATTAAATTGGAAAATGGAGCTTGGTTATAATTTTAATCTACTTGACTATAAGAGGAACCTAATAGGGCTTAGGGTTGAGACTTTTCAGGTCCATTGGTGACTTAATTCTTTGAGTCCACTAGGCTATGATCACATGTCATCTTGATGAGCCTAAGTAGAATATTTAACAAGGCATGCATGACTCTCAGAGACAATGGATTTACTTGCACCAGCACCTTACACATAGCTCTCTACGGATGAGGTGGTGAGGAGGCAGTTTCCTTTGGCTTGGGGTAGCATACGAGGGTAGTACTTCCAGGCGGAACCCCTCATCTTCTTTTAGTGGAGGAAGTGCGTCTCAACTTGGTCTGGTGGCATTGAGGTCTAAAGATAGGAGTTATGGGTTGCAATAATGCTTCAAAAGAGGGATAGTCTACTGGCTCAAGAGGAAAAAGTCCTTATGTATATATGCTACACTATGTAGATATGTTGTACATATGCACATCAAAAAAATGTGCAAAAGAAAGAAAAAGTCCAAAAAAGTGCAGGTCTGATAGAATGAAATACCCACCGGAGTGTATATAGCCAAATAAAGCAAAGCTGATGTTACCCATTCTCATCTCATAAAGCTTGCAGCGGGAGACTTAGCTACACTATTAGGCTCCCGGGGATACATGACTACACTGGTCATGGTCCATTCTCTTCTTCCTCCTCTTCTTGAGCCGGTTGAACTTGAACTTAGAAGGGAATACCCCGCTCCTCGAGGAAAGAGCTGCCAGACTAGGGCATTAGAGTTATCTTGTTGAGGGAGGCTGTTACTTTGCCATTTCTGAGGTGGGGGGGTACATATCACTTACACAATACAAGAAAAGATTCATGGTAATTGGAGTTTGTGTTTGTAGACTTGTTCTGATCTAGATTATTGAGGAGTCTTGACCATAGATTGGTGGAACTTTGAGGCTGTTGAGTTTAAACCTAGGTCCGAATAAGGTTCCGACAAACTAATAATCCAAAGGTCTGACTGAGCTCCATACTCCAATTTAATAAAGATAAGTTTAACAATCAACCTTGATTCTTTTTTCTTTTCTTTCTCTTTTCACTTCTTTTTCAAATAAGTGCTTGCTAAGGGACTAGCAAAGGTAAAGTATAGGGGGTGTGCAAAAATTAAAGAATAAAGAGTGATGAACAGGGATTCATCACCCCCTATACTTTACCTTTGCTAGTCCCTTAGCAAACACTTATTTGAAAAACAAGTGAAAAGAGAAAGAAAAGAAAAAGAATCAAGGTTGATTATTAAACTTGTCTTTATTAAATTGGAGTATGGTCATCAATCATATCTTTGGATTATTAGTTTGTCGGAACCTTATTCGGACCTAGGTTTAAAACTCAACAGCCTCAAAGTTCCACCAATCTATGGTCAAGACTCCTCAATAATCCAAATTAGAACAAGTCTACATACACAAACTCTAATGACCATGAATCTTTTCTTGTACTGTGTAAGTGATATGTAGCTCCCCATATCAGAAATGGCAAAGTAACAACCCTCCTCAACAAGGTAACTCTAGTGCCCTAGTATGACAGCTCTTTCTTCGAGGAGTGGGGTATTCCCTTCTAAGTTCAAGTTCAACCGGCTCAATAAGAGGAGGATGAAGAGAATGGACCATGACCAGTGTAGTCATGTATCCCTGGGAGCCTAACCAGTGTATCTAAGTCTCCCGCTGCAAGCTTCATTAGATGAGAATGGGTAACATCAGCTTTGCTTTATTTGGCTATATACACTCCGATGGGTATTTCATTTTCTATCAGACCCATGACTTTTTTGGAGTTTTTCTTTCTTTTGCACATTTTTTTCGATGTGCATATGCACAACATATCTACATGGTGCATCATATATACATAAAGACTTTTCCTCTTGAGCCAGTAGACTATCCCTCTTTTGAAGCATTATTGCAACCCACAACTCCTGTCTTTAGACCTCAATACCACCAGACCAAGTTGAGACATACTTCCTTCCCTAAAAGAAGACGAGAGGTTCCGCCTAGAAGTACTACCCTCGTATGCTACCCCAAGCCAAAGGAAACTGCCTCCTCACCACCTCGTCCGTAGAGAGCTATGTGTAAGGTGCTGGTGCAAGTAAAGCCATTGTCTGTGAGAGTCATGAGTGCATTGTTAAATATTCTACTTATGCTCATCAAGATGACATGTGATCATAGCCTAGTGGACTCAAAGAATTAAGTCACTAATGGACCTGAAAAGTCTCAACCCTAAGTCCTATAAGGTTCCTCTTATAGTTAAGTGGATTAAGGTTTTAACCAAGCTCCATTTTCTAAATTAATTCTAGGCAATTTTAAATGTCAACTATGATTCAAAAGAATGTACAAGTATATACAAAAATCTTTTTATGCAAATTTTTGAAAATGTGCAAAATTTTTGAAAAATGTTTGAATGAATAAATGGATGCAGAAGTTTTGCAAGCTACTTACACATATTTACACAAGGATTTTTGTAAACTTTTGTTTTTCAAACATTTTACAAAAATTTTTACTATATACATAATTTTGATACCAAAATATTTACACAAATTTTACTTACAAAACATTTTTACAAACATTTGTACAAAAAATAATTTTTATACATAGCTATATATGTGCAAGAAAGAATTTTATGTACAAGAAAAAAATTAAAATTTTTATGGTTTTTAATAAAGGATTTTAGCCATTTTTATTTATTAACACACTCACACAAAGTAGGAGTTATGGCTAAAATATATATGTAATATATACTACACGGTTGGGATGCACAACTGGATCTTATCAGATGGTCAGCAATTTTATGCGATCGGTTAGTGAAGATTGGATATGGGGCCTCCTCTCTTGATCGGATGGTGTTGAAGGCTATTAGATGATCTGTGGAAGAAAGAGACTCCATACGAACTTAGATCTCCCTGATCACCTCTGATTTGGTCCATATCTCAGCTGCAAGGGATCTAATTGACTCCTCCTGGAACTCTGCATCGATTGATAGTGAAATCCAAGTCAGTGTCTCGATGATCGGAGATCTGGAAGTGCTTGTTGTGGTGTGTGTCAGGTGATCTAATTCTTGCTCCGGATGAAACTCCAAATGTCCTACAAGTTTATTGTAGTGGCTCGATGCTTCTGAAGCCTCAGTCGAATATTATTTCAAAAGGAAGTAGAGGTGAACGGGTGTAGATCTCTAGCGAGGTGGGGCAGGGGAGATAGGACCTCATATCTGATTCGATATGAAGTGAGGGATTCTGGAGGAGGAAACATGGAACTAGAGTCAAAACGGAATGGACATGGCGATAGATTTGAGATGAGAATCGATGGAATTGGCCTCCGACCTAAGATGATCAGAGGAAGAATATGGTACTACTGTTATAGCATATAAGGTGATGCAAATTGAAAGAAATTTACAGTGGTATGGGAAACAAATGAGATATATGATTACTTGAAAGAAACAAAGATGAAATGGATCGATTTTCTGCTCATGCGATGATGAATGTCCATAGAAGCTGATAGCGGTGGAGCTCTGAGTAAGATTGATGTTGTATGGTGGATATTGCATCTCCCAATCTAGCATGCTCCCACTCGATGGGATTCAAGCTCCTGCTACAAACTTAAATGCACACACACTCGAGCTCATGGGAAAATGGAGAGAAAGATTGATAAAATCATGAAGGAAGCACCTGGAGATTCTTAAATAGGTGAAGGAAAATCAAAATTTGAGTGAAAGTTTAGGCATGAAAGAGTGATCAGATCGAGTGGTTCAGAATCGAGTGTGTATCTCGGGCGTGGAGAGGTTTAGGGTGGAAATATCATGTTAAAAGAATTAAGCATCCGGGAGAAGAAATTCGGCAAAGAAGTGAGTTGGCAGCTACATGAGAGGATTTGGAGCAAGAGGGGGAGGGATAACCAGGTCGGTCAGCATTCGAGTATGGGCCAATCAGAGCCCAACCCGAATAATGCCTTATAAATAAATAACAATAAATACAGAAAAAATAGAAATGACCTTAAATTAAAAATTATTAAGTATTAAATTGTTTATAATTTAATAAAATATTTTTGGCTTAATGAATTAAATAATTTAATTTGTATAGTTAAATAATTAAAATACACATAAATTACCTATATACATAGTATACATATTTTTATATATTTATTTTTACTAATATACATATGATTTATATTTTATTTATTTAAATAATAATTTGAGGGTTTTAACTACAATTTTATTTTATTTTTATGAATTTATTTAGTAGTACAAATAATTCATGATATGTATACTATATGTACATTATACCTATATAATAAATACACTTATTTTTTTATTTTTAACTTTTTATTTTTATTTCCATTTTATATAAATAATATAAAATATGTACAGAACATTTAAAATACAATACAATATGTACACAAATACAAAGAAAGTACATAAAAGTAATATACCGTTGTATAAGTACAATAACACCCCCAAAAGGTGACTTTCACATCTTAACTCCAAATTTAATGAAACATATATTGTTAGTTTGTCAAGAGATGAGTATTAATGATATCTACATGTGTTTTATAAGGGAACTTAAGCCATAATGAAGGAATAAAGATGATGATTTGCCGATTCATGAAGTTGCCAAATACGAAACTAAACAACTTAATAGTGCAAGGGAAAGGTTATAAAGTGTACAAAGGAGTAACAACGGTAAACTGCTCACGATGTAAAGACACACGTGCAAAGTACAGCTCAGCCCACACCACAACTCTTTCAGGAAAAAATATTATACATAAGTCGTAGGTGTACAAGAACCGCCATAAGTGTGACAGACTCAACGGTCAGCTGGAAAAAGGTCTGAACCTATCTGTAAGGGTTCATTGTTCTATGATTTATGGTGTGCCCTTCTTATATTCTTTAAGTATTTGATCATTGCTATGTCGTCCTATCAATAACTCATCATGCATGCTCATATATCAATTTGGGGGTTAATCCTACATATATATGTATATGCATGTATATATACGTGAGAGTACAATATAAAGCATCCATTATCATGAATTTATGAGTTTCCATTTTTATACAAATCCGTCAACATGCCATATTGTGCACTAGAGAACCAAATAAAGCAACCAAAATCATCAAATTCCAACTTCAACCCATCAACCGCATCTTTCCAACCACAATAAGAATACCTAAGGCGAGCACAACATGAATTAGGCGGGACCGTACCAAGTACATCCCTCCAACAAAGTATAGATCTTTGACTGAGTGCACCGCCCACTGCAAAACTCTATACGGGAAAAGTTTGTAGGTGCAAACCAGACCAGGTAGGTCATCTTACCGTTCAAGCAATGGGAAAAATCACATGAGTCATCAGATCGAGACTACTCTAATCTATGATCCAAAGGGACCACAAGAGCCACGCCTCACTCTCGAGTATGAATTTTCCTCTCAGTGTAACACAAGTAAACAATTATGCATAACTTTATTTTCATTTAATGGCTATCCTCGTCTCACCAAGAGTAACTCTAATATGTGGAACATTTATATGAATCTTGCATTAAATTGTACTTTTATATACTCGCATTGGGCTAACATCAAAAGGCGAGGCAAAGCAGCAACACACATGACAACCATCGCAAAACCTCCCAAAAATCATAACCATCAGTAAAGACTCACGATGCCGTAGGATACGAGTCAGGGCACAATACCACACATATTGATTATATAAATCAATCAATCGTGGTAAGGAATTTTCTCGAGATACATGGAACATGCACCAAATCTCATAAAACATCTAAATCTTCCCAGGTCACCATACTTTTCATATGATATCATCACATGTCCAGTCCGTTACCGTAATTTATACATGTGCTTAAAACCTAAATCTTAAAGTAAAATCGTCCCGTGTCAAGTATCTGCATATTCCAGTCAGTTGATCCTCTAGGAAACTAATATATATCCTCTCATGGTAGGTCCATTTAGTTATCATAATTCAATATAATGGACAATATGCGGTCTTGACCCGTGTTCAGGTCCCACGCTATGACTCTGAGACTCGGTACCTTAGGGTTGGGGGCCCCATATGCATGCGTTAAGATATGTGCATCCTAATTAAGTTCCAACACTACATGTGTTTCATTAGTCATTCAATATTATGCTAAGTCTGCAGCCTCGACCTGTATTGTGTCTCACATTATGAATCTAAAGCGCTTAGTACTTTACAGGTTGGGGTACCTCCATAGGCATGCATTTAGAGTACGTGCATCCTAACTAAGTTCCCAGCATTTCCACTCGCATCCACAATCCGTATACATTCTTATACATGTATACATATCTTGGTACCTATAGTTCTATGCTCCTTAAGTACATAATGTGTATACTCACATTTTCACTTAATGTCTCCTAAACTCATGAATTCGCCACACCTAGTTAGGTTATACTCTTATTAGTTGGATTAATAGTGTGTTATCAATCCCTGTTAATAGGCTAATTATTGAAGGAATCATGGTGTACAATATCAAATTAATATCTTGGTGTACTAAGTGTCTCCCAACTATTCATATGATGTCAAAGGAAAACCATCTCAGGTTGATCTGATCTATCGTTGGATTCTTGTCCGCTAATCCTAAGAGGTTATTCTAATGATCGATTTGAGACAAGGACTACCTCATGCAACATGTAAAAGCTACATCTATAAGAGCGTATAAATATTGTGGGAACTACATACATGACACCACATCGAAATATAATTCATATTCAATTGATAATCGTGGATCTGGATATTGATGGATCATAAAAGATGTTAATACAATTTAAACACTTGCACTAACACCCACACAATATTATTTTATACGATTCAATTTAGGACTTGATTTCATCATATAATTGCTTGTTAGCATATTCTACATCAACCAAATGATTTCTTATGATGCCTAAACATGTCTATCAAATTTTTATTTCATTCCGTGCATTTGAAATACAACGGGTCCAATCAAATCACTATTGATATCCTAAGAATCATGCCTAAAAATTTGTTTTGGATTCAAAAATAAATTACGTGTGGATGTTCACCATTCTGCTCTTGTCAATCTAACATAAAGATCATATTTTCCCATCCAACACATCTCCCAAGAATCGTGTAAGAAAGAGACGATAAGAAAGGGAAAGCAACTTTGCATGCAAAAAAATGGGCAATTCGTACAACAGATCGATGCGAAAAAAGCACACATGATGTAAAAGGGATGTGGGTTCCAACAACAAGGTGGAAACTAAAATCCATACCTTGAGGATCGTTCTCCGGATTTCTCCTACACCTTGAAATTGACAATTTCGTTTCGTGAAATGCACACAAGCATTATGATGACCTTGGTGTCCTCTTCGAGTTGGAGCACTCGGATCTTTGTTCGGACCTGGAAAAGTCGATGGGGGCAGCGATGACAGAGTTCTGATGAGATCTTCAACAACTCTCTAGCGGCGAGCGTGGATATAATGGCTATGATTCATGGTTCATCCGCTTAGCCCTTATATATAGGTTATGATTCATGGTTCATTCGCTCATCCGCTTAGCCCTTATATAGGCTATGATTCATGGTTCAAAAGTTATAGATGATCGTATTTCATGCGTAACTTTTGCATACAGTATTCGTTTTTTTATGTTCTTAGACTCATTGTAAATATATCGAGGAATAATAAAATATATAATATTTATTTGCCCAATTTTGCTAGGATTGGGTATAAAGTTGAGTTTTGATGAAATTGGTGCTTCGAAATTCCACAGCAAGTCTTTAAAATAAGAGATCTCCCAATTTAAGTCCAATCAGACAGACGTTTGCACTAGTGGGCATGACGGTGACTTGTGGAACTTCTCATGAATTTTGTTCTCTGTCAAGTTGTCAACGCAAATAGATATATTAGATGATCTCTTCCTCCTGATTTTTCGTACAAAATCAAGTCTTTTTATTTGAGCACAAAGAAAATAGAAGAAGGCGGATTCTCTTGCAATTGGTCGAGCCAACAGAGAGGACAAGAGAGGCTATTAGGGTGAACGATCAAAGGGATTCTAGTGGGATGTGAGGGGGCACAGCCAAGGAAAAATAAATAGAATAATATTTCTTATATTTTGTCCTCTTTTTATTTATGACCATGAACCATTTTTTGACGGGAATTCTTTCAACTCAAGTAATCAGAGAATTTTATTCATATCCCTCTTTTATAGGGACATGGATGGGCAAGATGGTCATACTCCATGCATGGACATCTGCGATGAGTTGAGTGGAGAGTAAGTCTCTATAGTCTCTGTCTTTCTCTTTCTCTCTTGAGTCGATTATAGCTTCCAAGTAGGAGTAGGAGTAGAAATTGGATTTTTGCATTAATGGAATATTGCATAAAAGAGGAAATAATTTCTCCTTCAATTTCTCTCTACATGGAAATCCGAAGAGTTGTCATCTCAACCCATTTCTCTTTCAACAAATTCAATTTCAACATGAAATTAACTTCTAGATTATGGAACTAATTATTTTAATAAAATAATTAATTTTCACTAGCTATTATGGGATAATTATGAAGACCGTCCAACTAAATAATGAATCCAACTCGTTGGTTAATAGTAAAATGTAAATCAGTGGGAAGAGCTCATGTTTTCGATTTGATGAATGGCGATATAACTTATCCCAACTCATCCCCATCCAATCAAGAAAGATTCTTTTTTGATTGGATATGCAGAGTTTTATTACTTTATTAATTTAGAGAGATGAAACGTTCCTAATAAATTTTTAATTTTAGTATTTTTACTAATATAGATACCAGTATGTGTATTGACCCATGTATCAATATTAATGTTTTTATTATAAAAAAGTTGATGGATTCACGTCCTCCATTAAAAAATTTGCATCCAATTTACATTTATTTAATAGAGAACGTGAATCTGATTCGCATCTACATTAATTAAAATCATATATGCATAAACCCTAAAGTAAATATGAATCACATGCATAATAACATTGATTATTATGGATCCACATACTCATTAATTAATTGTAATAATGTGAATTATGTTTTCATATTCTTGCATTATTTATCAATGACAATGAAAATTATCATATTGATATTCAATATCTCAATGTACGACCCCTAGTCTAATTAGGATAAGTGTGCAACATTCACAGACACTTGGAGATAATATCAGAGAGACTGCATAGATCATGTATAGTGACTTGATGGTTAGATTTACATCTACTTTCATGGTCCACACGATTTTTGGTAGTTTCAGTCTGATGTTCTTCGAACCATTTCTCCAGTTGACTTTGGATCATTTATGTTCAAATTCCAACTCTTTGGATCTCGAAATTAGTTCTATTAATTGAGATTTAAATTTAATTAATTATCATTCATTTAGTCTAAATGAAAAATCACTAAAATCCACTCATTTAATCATTGCTTCTAAATGGAAGTGTCATTGTATTTCATCGATTATGATCGCATCAATTTGAAGTATTCCCAATACTCAAGCATCCTACATACTAGAGGGATGACTTTGATTGAACCCGAAGTTCAAACACATGTTTGGATACCTTTTTTGAGGGTTTATCAATATATTTCTCAAAGAGTTATCGGGCGACACCGTTAATTGTATGCTTTCCAAAGCATATATTAGCAGTCTTGAATTCTTATCTTATTTCATAAACAAGAAGACCATGCATGGAATTAGCCGTGACTCAAGATCTCACTAGTAAGCTCTATCTCCTGATCCAAAAATATGAACATGTGTGATTCTTTTGAGATATCATACATCTCATATTTCCTTATATACCCTCCAGCTCATCGGTCGGTGCAGACCTTATCATGTCATCAACATGATGGTCTGCCACATGTATAAACATAGACATATAGATGTGTGTGTGTGTATACATATATGGTCAAAGGATATGCGCATGTTTGTGACTTTATGTGATACAAATGTTTAGCATCTCAATCTCGTCAGGGCAACACTTTCACTTATAGTTAACACTTTGATATTTTGGTCAACAAGTGAACTTTGGTCAAGATTTTAACTCTTGGTTAACATTTGACTTCTAGTCAACACCTTGATTGGAATTATGCGACACCCCGAATGTTTAATCTTATGTAGATGACCATCATCAAGAGATTAGATGCCAGCCTTTGGAGATAAATTGCCATCTTTTTCTCAAATTGGAGACAATCTTTTGATAATCACTTCACTATGTTGATTGTGTCCTTGAATTAACTCTTTATATCTATAGCCATGCATTAACCATTGCAGACTATTTTTTATGTCAATTGTCATATGATATCAATATGGCCACGGTACATAACCCTAATTGTGCAAAGGGACACTGTTAATGCAAAATTTAATTATGTATCATTCACAGTGTAATGGAATATGACATAATTTCAATATTTATTACAAAATCGATGGTCATTTGATCACATATCCAACATCTACAACATAAAATTTGGATTGTTATCAATGCATAAGAATGCTCAACAATATCTCTAAAACGAATTGTAGCAGTAGAGGAAAGTTAAAGAGTATACAATATTCTTTTCAAGGGGTTTTGTAGTGCTTTGTTGAGATGACAATTTGGGGTTTTTGATTATTTAACGAGAAAATGTGATAAAATATGCACAAGTGATGTGGGCATCGTAACCCAAAACTGTCTCAAATAAAAATTATTTTGAATCTAGCAGGAAATAAATCAAACAAGGGAAATGCTAGAAATATGTGCTATTATTTTACATGTATAGCAAGTAGGATCGAACCCAGGGATGCTACAATACTCGAGGGTTATTGGTTAATGAAAACTACTTAAGGAATTATTTTCTTTTCTTTTTTCTATTTTTATATCTTTTTAAAAGCTTTTTATAATTCGAGGGATTTTTAAAATTTTTATATATTCTGATTTTTATTTTTTAATGAAATTTAATTTTGCAAATTTTTATCTTTTAACCTTTTTAAAAGAAAACAATAAAAGAATTGTAAAACTAAGAAAATAAGGCATGTTTGGATTATTAGAAATAAGTAAAAATAACCAGAAAATCAAAATAAAATTCTTTTTGAGTTTTAGAAGATTTTATGATGTTTTTATGAATTATGTGGAGTTTTTGTATTTTTTTAGGATTTTTAAGGCAATAAAACTGAAACAGAACACCAAAAAATTTCAATCAACTGGTTTTATATTTTAAAATATACAATAAAACCAAAATACTGGAAATCAAATTCATTAGGAAGCAAATTTCAAGCTTCTAAAAACTATTTTATTTTTTTTTGAGTTTCGAATGATTTTTTATGATTTTTTAAGTTTTTTATATTTTATAATTTTTAGGGTTTTCTAAAAATGATTTTAGAAATTTTTTCAAACAAAATTTTTATAGATGGTTAAATTAATTAAAAGACATAATCCCTATTTTTTAAGATTGTTTAAAACAATTTTCAAATTTTATGAATTTTTAAGCTAAACAAAGCAATTTTTAATGGGTTTTTGAATTTTAAAAATAGCAAAACAAAATAATTTTGAAAACAAAAATTAAGAGTAACCAACTAATGAATAGAAGCTTATCCTAATTTTTACATGTTTGTTGGAGATAATTAGATATTTATTAAAAACAATTAAATACATGATAATTAATCAATAGTAGAAGGACCAATCTATGAATATTTTAAATGTTGGGATCAAATGAATAACCAATGTAAGAAATCTAGGACAATTACGCAAAAATCCCACAAAAATATGTGCATACTCACGTGAATCCTAATTGGAGGGACTTACTTGCAATTATTTTTATTTCAGGTGCCAAACAATAATAGAAGACAACGATCAATTTATTACAATTATTCCAAATATCACGTGCGTACATACATGGATCTATGTAAACAGGACTACAATGCAACTAACAAAACATGCAGGGATAGATATGCAATTTTCAATTAATATAAGGCATACATGTGCTCAACTAGGGGCTTATTTATAATAAAAAGAATTGCGGGGCTAAGAAAACCAAGGAGGGCATGAGGTGCACGTGTACGATAGACGATAGTGATGCGACGGTGAAGATCAGATCTGATGGTCATAATTTGGGCACAATCGTGTGGTCCAGCTTTAATCTGGAGGGTTGTGTTCTTGATTCGATGTTTCAGAAGCCCTCTGGAAGAACACTTTGAAGGTAGGGTCCGATGATCTTCAATCTGCTCGTTCTCCTCTTCTCATGCTCGAAACAGGTCCCCAGTAGCTTCAACAACTCCACGACAAGTCTCAGCATCAATCTAGAAGGAGGAAATGTTCCGGGTCCCATTGAACAGGGACATGGAGTCAATCTGTTGTTGCACGTCCAAATTGACTTACAAGTGTACGTCAAATCTACAGAACTCGTCCCAGTCACCTACAAATAAATCGTCGCTCGAAGATGGTCCTTTAGTTATTTTATTTAGCAAAAACAAGCAGCAATGGCGGGGGAATGGATCTGATCTTCTCGAGCGGAGGAAGAGATTAGAAATCTCAGATCTACCACAGATCTGGGGGGAAAGAGGTGCAAGAAGAATGGAGAAACATGCGAGGATGAAAATGTGATGATCAGGATGGATTAGAAACACACAGAAGACCTCCGATCAGGTAAATTGGAGGACAATCGGAACCTTACTGATCTAAATGAAAATCAAACAAAATTCGAAAAGTTAAAAGATAAAAAGAAATGTAGATTAATCTAAATTACTCTATGGTGGAAGGCGAAGGTTGCAACCTCGATTCGGCTACTTCAGGTAGAAGAAACTAGGCACATTAGCGGAGCTCCGACAGCTTGGATGGATCTCGCTAATTCACCGCCTAATTGCACTCCCGCTTGCTGGATCAGTAGCTACTGTCACCAGCTAGGCTCTCAAGTACTCATGCTCGAGGATCAAGGGTGAAAATGGATCAGGGGGTGAAGAGGATCTGAAGGCATACTTATAGACAGTGAGCTCACGTGAAATTCAAAATGTGGAATCACACGAATAGAGGCACAATTGGCGAAATTTTATTCGGATCTAGGAATCCAATGGTTAAAATTTGTTCGGGAGGAGAAATTATGAGGAAATGATGGAAGAAAAGTGTAAGAAAAATTCGAGAAAAATGAGAGTCAGGCTGGTTTATCGGGCTTTGGGGTCAAGGGGGATAGTTGACCCAAGTCAGGAGGGTGAAACCCGAATGGGTCCAAGCATCAAAAGACAAAACGGTGAACAAATAAAAAGAAATTGAGAAATGAATAACAAATGGCTTTAAATTAAAAAATTTTGAAAATAAATAATGTTAATAAATAAACAAGCTCATTTTTGGCGAATTTTAATAATTTAAATAAGTTAAATAAATAGGATAAAATAAATAAAAACATGTATTCATAGGTAAAAATACCTACATATACAACAAACTAACTTTTAATTATTTTTTTCACAAATAACTGCATAATTAATAATTTATTAATTTATAGAATTATTTGAGGACTTTAAAAAATATTTGTATTTTATGATTAAATCTGATAATTTAAATAAATAAGAGTATGTACAATATAGGTACATGATACCTATAGTAGAAGTATCTTTATTTTATTCTTATTCCTTTTTCTGTAGTTCTTATTTGCTTTTTTATAAATAAAAATACAATATATACATAATATAAAAAATACAATATGTGTAAAAATACAAGAAAATTAACAAAGAACGAATAATATAGTGTACAACATGGATATAATATACAATAGCACTCCAAAAAGCCAGCTTACACTTCTTAACTATGATTTTATGAAACTGTTTCATTTTAAAGCTTATTTAATTTTGAACACAATGAAATGAGTTTGGTTTATTTTGAGTTTCTGGAGAAGATATTGATCTGACAAGTATCTGCTTTGTAGTTTTTTCAGAGTGTTATTTCTCTTATTATGTATAAGGAGTCTTCTTACAATTTTTTTATTATTTACAACTTATTTCTGTGTACAAGTTCCAAAAAGAAAATATTTTTATTTAATGTTATTTTAGTGATAAATAAAATAATAAAGATATATGCAATGTGTGTAGTGATGAATATACATGAGTGAGAATTGTTTTCTTGATTTTTTAAACACAAGGTCCAATCTCCCCCTATTATATTCCTTGTCGACTAGGTCAAGTCTTGACCTACTCTACAAGTCAGGATCAACATGTATTTATTGCACACATGCAGTCTTTTTATTTTTTCCCTTTTCTTTTATTTATTTATTTATTTTAGATTAAAATAGAGATAAATATATGATATTTACAAATGAATCGGGATTTATTAAAAAGTGAGAATTATTGAAATTTACAAGTGTTTTATAAAGGATTTTAAGCTAAAATAAATGAAAAAGACCATGAATTGGTGATTCATCACCCCCATACTTCACCTTTGCTAGTTCTTTAGCAAACACTTATTTTAAGGATAAGTAACTAAAAAGCGAAAATAATAATGGAAAAAGAAAGAACTTACAACAATTTTGATTTTTAAACTAATCTTCATAAAATCAAAGTATGGAGCTTGGTTAAACATCTTGATTATTAGTTTGGCAGAACCTTATTGGGAAGTAGATTTAAGACTCAACAACCTTTAGGTTCCAAAAGTCTCTGTTCAGTCCGCCTCGATAGTCAGGTCAATACAAGTCATCATACACAAATTCTGATGACTATGAATCTACTTGTACTGTGTAAGTGATATATAGCTCTTCACATCTGAAATGACAAAAGAACATCCTTCTCCTAGCAAAGTGACCCTAATTCCTTAGTCTAGCAACTCTTTCCTCGATAAGCATGATATTTCCTTCTTAGTTCAGGTATCTATTGTGTCCACAATCAAGGGGGGGGGGAGAAGATAGAAGAATAAGAAAAGAATTGGAGTGTGGTCAGTGTAGCCCATCTCCTTGTGAAGTCGTCCAGTGTAGCCAAGTCTCCATTAGGATCTGCAAGTTTTCTGAAGCTTGGACCATTGTGGTCATTTTTAGTATTTGTATTTGATGTATTTTTGGCTAATTTTTGGTGGAAAATATTGTTGCACTGCATTGATCTTTTTGTAACCTGACGGATATAGAATCTTTTTTTGCCATGTTTTACGGGTCTTAGAAAATATTTGTGCGAGAAGACCATCCCTCATCCGAAGGTTTATTTGAACCCACATCTCATGTCCTTAGACGTCCATGCCGCTAGACAAGGTTGGGGCACACTGGCCACTCGAAGTGACTGTGTATGTTTCCATTTGCATGTGTCTTTGCCATAGGATTCTACCCCTCACCACCTTATCTGTGTTGAGCTACGTGCAAGGTGCTTGTCCAGGTTAGGTCACTGTCTAAAAGAATCATGCGTGTGTATGAAATATTCTACTTAGACCAGTAAAGATGACATGTGAACATAGTCCTATAAACCTAAAGAATTAAGTCGCTATGACCTAAAAAATCTCTACAACAATTCCTGTAAGGTTCCTCTGAAATTAAGTGAATTAAGGTCTTAACCAAGCTCCATTCTTCAAATTTTATTCCAAACTAGTTTAGGCATCAATATCATTCTGAAATATGAAAATCCAAATGCAGAAAATTTTTTATTTGAAAAGAATTTTCTATTTTTGAACTTTTTATATGATTTAGAACTTTTTACAAATTTTTATGTATTTTATCTTTTTTCATTTTTTATGAATTTTAATAGACTTAGGAAGTTAGAAGTATTTAAAGAATTGACAAGAATTCTGTACACATTTACAAAGAGTTTTATACAAAGATATATACAAGAGTTATACAAAATTTATACAAGATTTTAGGAAAAGAATTTTTATTCACAACTTTTATGTATAAATTTTATCCAGGAATTTTATCTACAAAAGAATTTTATAAAAAGTTATATTAGAGAATTTTATATACATGCTTTAATTACAACTTTTATACAAAGAATTTTATTAATGGAAGAAATTTATTCACATATTTTACAAGTTATTAAAAGTTTTATTTAAAAGAATTTTACAACAAGTTATACACATAATTACATAACAATGTTTATACACAAGTTGAGAAATAATGTTACAAATTAGTTTACAAAAGATTTTTGTAGACAATTTTACAAAACCTTTACAAAATGTTTTACAAAAAAATATTTTACAAAATTTTACAAATCAATCTATACAAAACTTTATTTAGAACATTTTACAAATAGTTTACACACTAATAATTTTGTACAACAAATAATTTTATAAGCATTTTACAACCAAGTTGATTTTTACAAATATTTTACAAAAAATATACGAATATAATTTTACAAATGTTTTTACAAATAGTTTACAAAAATATTTACAAAAATATTTACAAAAGAATTTTCACAAAAGATTTTTAACAAACTTTTTACAAAATATTTTATTCCAATTTTATTAGCCATATTATTAAACAAATAAAGTACGAGTTATGGCTAAAGTACATATACAATATATACGACACCCTCCTATACTTAGCTCAAATTGTGTCCTCATAGTGGCCAAGAAGCAACAAAGGAAGATATAACTCGTGCTAAGTATATAAAAGTGAAAAGAATCCTATACTGCAATGACTCAAAGAATAAAGAATAAAACAAATAGAAGTCAGTGATCCCCATATACATAGTATCAAATAATCCTAAATGTAGAAGACTGTACAAATGGGGGAAAATCGAGGAAGGGAATGTATAAACTTGTTGGACATGCGAGCCCAAGGCGAGCCATTATGCAATAAATGTTATTGCGAATATCATTCCCTGGTCTGAAATGAAAAATAACTAATTTGCATAATAGGTCCCTTAGTACAATCAAGGTTATGTACCATGGCCATCTTAATGATCATGCAGCTTTTGATTCAGTTATTGAATCACAGAGGCTGGTGCTTGGATGTATATCTAAAGAGTTAGATTGAGGACTCATCAAGTACCGTCAAATAGTTGTTAAGAGGGGATCTCTAGCCTGAGTAGGAGATGGCAATCCTTTCTCACTTGGCTAATATCTGACTGGCCTCTTGATGCAGGTCCTCTGCACGGGAATAGAGATCCAGAGGTGTCAGATTAGTTAGGTCAAAGAGTTGACTTAACAAAATGGAGATAACCAAAGACCTATGTCGTATGCTGTCACGATATAGATACGCATCCTCTGACCGAAGACATATGTGTTATTATATGTCTGAGTATGTACATTTGGCAGACCAATACGTTGATGATCTAATCAAGGTCTATACACCGGCGCGTTGGTGTGCATATAAGGGCATATGAGTAAAACGATCTCTCAAAGTGATCATACAGGTTCATTACTGAACCGAAAGACATGAGCTCACTCATAAGATATTGGGAAGAATCAAATTCCGTGCACGGTCGTCTCGCTTTGGAAGCTTGACTGAATTTGTAGGTTTGATATATACTTTTGGAAAAGTATATGACCAACACCTGGGTATGATATATGCTTTTAGAAAGCATATGATCGATACTGTCTCCCAATGATCGAATGAGAAGCTTGATGATAAAACTCTGAAGAAGACAATGTAAAATTGATCTTATACTTCATGTTTATTCTGGGTCTTCCAGTATGCAGGATGTACATGTATTAGGAATGCCTGAGGGTGATGTGATCATAATCGATTGTATAACCATGACGCTTCCATTCCGAGGGAGTGATGAAACAAGTCTGGATTTTAGTGACTCCTCTCACAAAGAAGTAATCTGATCTTAGTCCAATTGATGGACATTAATCTGAATGTGATTCAGATGTAATGAGAAGATTAGATTTGCGGTCTTGATTTAATCAAGCATCTATGGGAGGTCTGCAAGATCTGGATTTGAGATGTGATCTCAATATCCAAGTCACTATACGTGGAACAATACAATCGCCCTGTCCTTATCTCCAAGTATCCGCAGAGAAAGCGCATTATCCTTGAAAGAGTTCATGGATAATTTCATTGGTGATATATGTATCCGAACGTTGAGAAAATTTGATAATTAAATGTGATTTATTTATCATGAATAATACGAATTTGATTCATATTATAAGGAGAGTTATCTAAGAAAATTAAATGAGATTTAGTTATCAAAGACGTGAATAATGTGAATGTGATTCATATTGTTTGAGCACATGAGAATTGAGATCCAAGATGATTAAATGTGATTTAATTGTCATGGATAAGAATAATGTGGATAACACTATCCATATTATTCAGGTATATTATAAATGTGATTTATAATATATATTAAAGAGAGTATATTATGACTTATATTTGTTGATTAATTGTTAATGTGAATTGGATTCACATTGAATGATTAATTGAAAATATAGTTACATTTTGTTCTCGGGTGTGAATGAGATTCACATTTTTCCAATAGCATGATTGCAATGTTCACAAGATAATTATGATTATTTTTGTGAAATAATTTACAATAATTGTTGTTGTAAATCTTGAAGATATCATGAGATAATGAGATCTTAGGAGATAACGAGATCCCGTGAGATTTTGAGGAGATAGACCCGTTCTCCCCTTTATTTAAGGGATAACGCCAATTTTCTCATTATCTCAAAGATTAATTGATTAATTTGATTTGAAATTAAATATATTGATTTATCGATTTATATTAAATTAGATTAACTTAATTGCTGTTGTGTTTTTATAACAACATCACCGGCATTGAAAGAACACAAATCAATCTCAACCATTGGTTGTGTGTTGTCAATGGATTGAGATCCATGGACTCCCAAAACCCTATATAAGAAGAGGTACCCCTTGCTCTTCGAGACACATTTACAACGTAAATTAATGCTCTCTTCCTCTTTCCCTACACGTCAAGGCTCTATCCCTCTCTCTCTTATGGCCGTCCACCATGGATCCATTGAGAGAGTCGCCATCGCCGCAGCATCGTCGTTATGCTGCCGGAGTTCTTGCTCGTGGATCTTTGTCTCCTTCGATGCACCTTGCTCATGAAGAAGACGTCGGATCTCGAATGACGAGATCAGGAGATTCGCCGCTTGGATCATCAACATGGATTGCGAGAAGGACACATCTCATCAACGCGCTCGCAACTGTCTCCTCCGTCGGATCGGACTTGAGACAGGTGGTCTCTTAGTTTAGAGACTCGATCGCAACCACCTTCAAGAGGTAAAACTTATACCTATTGTGGTTTAGATGAAACGATCCGAGAAAGGTTCTTGGATCATGTGGTTTCATCACATTTAAAATTGTAAATTCCGCTGCCCGGAGCAACTAGCGCAATTAGTCGCTCCCGATCGCATTCGATGCGATCCACACGCTTCCGTGATGCGCTTGAGGATCTTCTCATATCTTTCAAGTGGTATCAGAGCCAGGTTGGAGGTTTTGGATTGGATCCATAAACCTAGGAAGACTTGGTTTCATGAGGGTTCGTGAAAATTTTTATCGTATTTCAATTTTCGCAGCCCTATTTTGTGATAGATTTCGGCCCTGTTTAAAATGTTTATATGAATATTTCACTTGGATAATGTTTCCCATTAATTAATGAAATAGTAGGATTTTAGTTTGCGTGATTTGGAATCTGATATCTCAAGATATGATCATTTTAATGAACCTATATCCACTGTTTTGGGGATGGCGAATCATGATGTAATTAAAGTATTGGTTACTGTTTTGACATGCTTAAAAATACGTAATTATCACTTGGATTCTATTTTAAATCAAATTAGCAAATTTAGAAACTTATTTTTTCTTAATTTGGATTTAAAATGAATGAGATATGCTAATTTTAGTGAGTGAGGTCACTGCTGAAATTTGCAATCCTAATCATGAACCTTGTGATAGTCATTTAAGAAACTTGTAAAATTAATGGTTAATTTCCTAGAATAATTTTGGTAAATATTTGAATGATAATTTTTCTCTTAAATGACATTGCCTCAACCAATAAATGATTAGATTTGATCTAGATCACCAATTGGTTACTTGACACACTTTCAACAACATGTTACTTGACTAGGTTTGGGAATTTGTCTAACAAATTTATAATCAAAATAGTTTTGATTATTACTATATGGTATAATTTCGGTTGAACAATCGATGAACATCTCAACTACACAATGATCGATTTGGCATTATCCTTTCCTGAGGTGGATATGGTGTCTAGTCGGGGAGCGTTGGGATAACAAGTTTCACCGTGTGCGATCTGTCCCACTCTCGTCGGTACTAACCATGATAGTGGGTAGGGACACGATAATGCTGTGGAAATCATGGTGTATTTCTAATTATTAAAATGTGAATTAATACATACTTTGAGATAATACCATATATTCAAGTAACAAACAAGATTGTTGGTTGAATTGGATTGATAATTGATTTAATATAGTTAAATTAATTATATCTAATTAAAAACACTCTATTATGAATAGATGTGTATTTACTTTGGAAGAATTAATTATATGAATATGATTCATGGTAATTAATTGAAATTTGAATAAGAGGTGGAGGATCACATAAGTGACATCCATGGTCTCCCGTCAAGGCGAAGGGTTCCGTCGTCGGATATTGTATGTAGGAGACGCCCGTCCGAAGTGACATCTCCTGCATACAATCCATTTGGAGCTGGCTCTTCTCTTCTCGAAAGAGCAAGGACGTATGCGTAGTGACCCCAGTATAGGGTCCTCATATTATTGGAGCGATATTGGATTGCACTAGCGAGTTGTATTCCTGTTGACGGTTGGTTCAATTAGTGACGGATCAACATAACCTCAGGGGTGGTGGGCTCAGGTGTTAAAGACCGAATTGGGAGATGCGAGTTGGACTTGCAAGGCGGAATGTGTTCCCTCTTCTTTTTATCTGAGTTACAGGTTCCCATATTATTGGGATGTGACAAAGATAAGAAAGGATATCCCAGATCTTGCTTGAGATATAATGGTAAGTATATCTCTTACATAGAAAGTGATTAAGGGAATGAACTTTCAATGTTGACAAGGCAAGATAACTTTGATATAAAATTCCTAAATCAAAGTAAAATATGTATGTGTATATGTATATATATATATATATATGAGAAAAAAGAGCCTACCTCGGCGGGTGCATGTAACTCCCTACACCTGGCCTAATTTTTCATTATTTTTTGATTTTTTGAAATGAAACCTTTGGGGATTTAGATCACCATGTATCACAATGTTGTCATTCCAAATTCAACTTAATTCGAGACTTCTATTATCTCCATCAAGACTACCAAATTTTAATGGTCTCAGAATTGCTGAAATCGACCCTGTTTAGATGAACATGTTAGGAATGTTTGTTTTGCATGAAACTTGAAACACATATTCCCCTTAACATATTGAGTAAATTCCCCCAACTTTTATTTTAAAAAGTAAAAAAAAATAGTTGAAAAATGGGGCGGTGCAGGGAGTTTCCTACACCCCAGGGTGCAGGCTCCCTGCCCCCTTTATTTATATATTTATGCAAATTTCTTATTTCAAATAATTCTCATTAAACTCATTCAGTACTATACTCAATAATAACCAATAAAATATCATGGATTGGATCCATGATCCATATATTGTACTTGCAGTTGAACACATAATGTATGTTGTTTCAATGTGCAAGTTTCTTCATAATAATAAGAAATGTCAATTAAATAGACAATAAGACAACAACCTAGGGTTTGTATGTCTCTATAGTCTTGATCTCTCATCGGATGCACTTTGGAAGTGACATGTCGATGATGATCGTAATTGCCAAATAATCCTTATAAAATCTAAGAAGATGTTTCTGGCATACATATGTGCTCTCGACATTTGATCATGAATGACATGGTTCATTGCATCATGCAGAATGGTAGCTCTATAAGAGATGATGTATTCAAATATTTGAGTACCTACTTGAACCAAAGTCTTTAAGAGTTAAGATGTATGTAGATATGATGAGTGTCATCATTCTAATGTCTATACTCAAGTCATTCATGAAGTTTCATAATATTCATATTGTATGAATTGAATGAAGCATATATAAATGTTGAATTTATCTTATATTGAAATCTTTTGAATTCAACATAAGAGAACCTTTGTCTTGAGCAATGGTTGTCTATAGATGAAAGGAGCACAGCGGAAGCATGGGTCAGACCCAAGTTAGAAGGAAAGTCAAAGAGTTGGTTGTACTTCTATGGTTTCCACACACATATGACATCCAAAGGGTCGGACGAATGCCAATACTGCAATGAGATGATGTGTTGATACTATGACTATCAAGTCTATCTAGATCCTTAGAGAAGGACTCAGACAGTGCATCAAAATAATCTACATTTAATCATTGAAAATGATTTTTTTATTGGACAAGATTAAAAGTATAATAATTGTATCTCATTTTTCTAGTAACATTTGCAATTGATTGCATATGTTTTAGAAAATTAGAGAAATTTGATTTCAAGGTTTAATAGTCACCCACATGGATATTGATGCAATTGTTGCAACATTCTCTGTTGGATTGATAGACATATTTTCAGTGGGAGAGTCATTGGTCTTAGAGAATGTCTTTGTGACCTAGATATAAGAATGCTCTCATAGTTTATTTCTAGATGTTGGAAATAAACATGAATTACAGAATAGATCTATCATAAAGAGTTATGATGGACATATTTCAGAAAGTAATATAACCTCTAGAGGACTCTACTAAATTAGAAAATTAATGAATGGTTCATTAAAATTTCTAATTTTAAAAATCGAACCTTAAAAGATCAATAGGAGGATGAAGATCATTTGACAATGATCTGGCATCAAATCTTGAACATATATCTATTGATGAGATCAATAGATTAGTAAGAGATGAAACTTTAAATTATCTGGAATTTCAAATCTTACATGCTTATGAATATTGTATTCAAACGTAAAAATATCCAATGCACCCTTCTCTAAGAATGGTGCTAGATACTGAGGTATTCAATTGATGTATGTGGATGGATCATCTGTATCATGATAAACATTGATGATATGTGATATCATTAGATGATTATTTGTGATATGAGACTTCTTCCCTTCATATTAAAAACCTTTGAAATGTTCAAAGATTTCACAATTTTGGTTTAGAACCAAAGGTTGAAGGAAGATGAAATGAATTTGATCTAACTTAGGTAGCAAGTACCTACTAGATGAATTCTAAGAATACCTCATGGAGAAAGGAATATCATTCCTATCTCACTTCTCCTAATATACCTAAACTCAATAGAGTTGTAGGGAGATACAATTAGGTCATGCGTGACATGATTTTGTCAATGATAATTGTTAACATAATTGCCTCTTAGTTTCCAGGTATATATGTAGTAGAGACTACAATATATATATATCCTTAAAAAGGGTCCATGCTGGTAAACTGGAATCTAGCACTAGAGAGTGCTACTTCATTAGGAAATAAAGGATGGTATTGGATACCTACTTTATGACCTTGAGATTCTTCTAAGATCTCATCTCTAAGGATATGATTCTTAGAAGATGACTCTCTTGAGAATCAAGATGAAAATGAAGTGAAGAAACTCATTTAATCTTGAGAAGATAAAGAGTCTCCTAAAATCAGAAACTAAAAGAATAATTAAAGATGAAACACACGTACCTTTTCAAATCAATTTGAGGATGGGTTCCATGTGTCAGAGAAATCTGACAATGATCGAACTTCATGTGATGAAGCTTCTAAAGATCATGTCATGGAAAGATGGATGTTAGCAATTAAGTCTAAAGTAGACTTCGTATACAAGTGTTGTATATGGACCCCCGAGGATCCACCTATATGGGTAAGACCCGTTAAGGTGTAAATGGATCTTCAAGAGAAAGAGGGAACCTGATGAGAAGGTACATACCTTCAAAGCACAGCTCGTAGCCGTGATCTACACACTGAATAGAAGACATCACTTGCGATGAGACTTGCTCTCCAGTAACCATGCTTAAACTCATCGGAGTATTGCTAACTATAGCTACAAGACTTGACTTTGATATCTTCAAGATGGAAGTTAAGATTGCACTCCTCCACGAATATCTCTCCGAGGATATTTCACATGAAGTAGCCTCATAGCTTCTTAGTTGAGGACAACGAGATACGCAAGCTAAATAAACTCCATCTATGGACTCAAAATAAGCTTCTTGTAGTTGGAACATAAGATTTGATGAAATTATAAATGTCATGATTTCATATAGAATCTAGATGTACCATGTGAAGCTTAATGGGAGTGCCATTGTGTTCATCATGCTATATGTAGATAATACCCTAATCATTTGGAATGATACAATGATAATAATAATAAGTGTTTTATAGACCAGCTATTCCATACCTTGAGATATGATCACAAGGATACCTCTTAGATCTTAGTTCTGAAGATGTTCAGAAGCAAAGAGAAGAGGGTATTGGGACCGTCACATTAGTGGTACACCTTGGACATGTTTCATTTTCTGGAAAATTCCAAGAAAGGCTTCCTTCCCTTAAGATATGATACTAACCTATCTAAAGGGATAGCACCTCAAAGAGTTGGGGAAGTGAATGCTAGAATTACTTGCCCTTGTGTATCAATTACGAGAAGCCGAGTGTATGCTAGATGTGTATAAAAGTCAGATGTCTGCCATGCAGTGGGAGCAGTAAACTATTACTAATCCTACTAAGGAGATAAAACACTTGATTGCAGTAATAACAATATCTTAAAGATGACAAGACTTTATAGATAGTGATATCTAAGTCTTATCTTCAAGAACTTAGGACTTTATTAATAGCGATCTAAAAGGTCTTGATTGTGGATACTTTAAGAGATAGAGATATTTAGGAATAAGGGTATTCTGATAAGGATTACGGAAATACTTGTTATAATAATTATCAAGATGTAGTGTCAAGGACACTATAACTGATAAAATTAAGCATTGGTTGCATAAGATGCAACATTCGCATTGGATGCAAGCACTGTTACTGGGGGATATACAAGTGCCGTAAAAGGACTTGGCGTAGTCTCTCGGGAATAGAGTGACTGATAATCTTACCTAGCTATTTTTCTAAACAATCTATGATTGTCACGTGAGTGCGGGTTTAAAGATTAGCCCATTAATGGCTCTTTGGGCTAGTGGGAGATTGATGGACATGTGAGCCCACAACGAGCCATTATGCAATAAATATTATTGCGAATATCATTCACTGATCTGAAATGAAGAATAATTAATTTGCATAATAGGTCCCTTAGTACAATTAGGGTTATGTACCATGGCCATCTTAATGATTATACAGCTGTTGCTTCAATTATTGAATCATAGAGACTGGTGTTTGGATGAATATCTAAAGAGTTAAATTGAGGACTCATCAGGTACCGTCAAATGATTGTTAAAAGAGGATCTCCAACATGAGTAGGAGATGGCAATCCTTTCTCACTTGGTTGATATATGACTGACCTCTTGATGCAGGTCCTCTGCATGGGAATAGAGATTCAGAGGTGTCAGATTAGTTAGGTCAAAGAGTTAACTTAATGAGATCGAGATAACCACAGACCATGTCGTATGGTGTCACGATACAGGCACACATCCTCTGACCGGAGATGGATGTGTTACTATATGTCTGAGTATGTGCATTTGGCAGACCAATATGTTGATGACCTAATCAAGGTCTCTACACCAGCGCGCTGGTGTGCATATAAGGGCATATGAGTAATGCGATCTCTCAAAGGGATCATACATGTTCATTACTGAGCCAGAAGACATGAGCTCACTCATGAGATATTGGGAATCAAGTTTCGTGCACGGTCATCTCGCTTCGGAAGCTTGACTGAATTTGTAGGTTTGATATATACTTTTGGAAAAGTATATGATCAACACCTGGGTATGATATATGATTTTGGAAAGCATATGATCTATACTGACTCCCAATGATCGAATGACAAACTTGATAATAAAACTCTAAAGTAAACAGTGTAAAATTGATCTTATACTTCGAGTTTATTCTGGGTCTTCCAGTATGCAGGATGTACATGTATTAGGAATACGTGAGGGTGATGTGATCATAATCGATTGTATAACCATGACGCTTCCATTCCGAGGGAGTGATGAAACAGGTCTGGATTATTGTGACTCCTCTCATAGAGAAGTAATCTGATCTTAGTCCAACTGATGGACATTAATCTGAATGTGATTCAGATGTAATGAGAAGATTAGATTTACGGTCTTGATTTAATCAAGCATCTATGGGAGGTCCGCGAGATCTGGATATGAGATGTGATCTCAATATCCAAGTCACTATACGTGGAACAATACAATCGCCCTATCCTTATCTCCAAGTATCCGCGAAGAAAGCGCATTATCCTTGAAAGAGTTCCTGGACAATTTCATTGTTGATATATTATCCGAGCATTGAAAAAATTGGATAATTAAAAGTGATTTAATTATCATGAAACGATCTGAGAAAGGTTCTTGGATCATGTGGTTTCATCACATTTAAAATTTTAAATTCCGCTGCCCCGATCGCATTCGATGCAATCCACACGCTTCCGTGATGCGCTTGAGGATCTTCTCATATCCTTAAAAACTCAACAACTCGACTTGTCCCCCCTATACATAGGGTAGAGGATCCTTAAGTATAGAAAAGAATATCAACAATTTAAGGGACAAGCAAGAGAACAGAAAAAATAAAATGAAAAATACAAAAGAATGAAATGAATGACATCTCTCCCCCTATGCTTAGAGTAAAGGATCCATAAGTATAAGCAACAACATGAGTGATGAAATAGAACAAAAAATAAAACAACTCGAGTCATTCACCTCCCAAATACTTATGATAGAGTACATCCTAGGTATAACAGACACATTCAAAAAAGGGGTGAATGATGAAAAACTAAGAAAGAAAGAATAAAATTAATGGAATATATACAAAAGAGAACCCTCTCATGTATCAAATGCAGAAGCAGTCAAAAAAATCATCATGTGATACCGCATGGATAGAATCCACAATGGAGAGGAATGTTTCATGATCTAGATATGGCTTCAGCAACTGTCCGTTCACCACAAATGGTCGTGCATCAGATGACAACCCAGAAATGATAATATTACCATTGTCACACACAACTCTCACTGTGAACGGTCTTGACCATTTGCTCTTGAGTATGCCATGAAATAGCTTCAATTTTGCATCAAACAACCACACCTCATGATTAGGCTCGAAAGTCTTTCTCCTAATGTGTCTAACATGCCATCTCTTGACTTCCTCCTTACACAACAGACTGTTCTCATAAGCATAGTCTTGAAATGCCAACAATCTGTTCAAATCCACTTTCTACTCGGTCCTGCTCTCTGATAATCCAAGTTGCAAACACATATTGCCCATAAAGATTTATGGATTAACTCAACTAGCAAGTGGTAAGGCTTTCCATAAACTAATCTACAGGGAGACATACCCAAAGGAGACTTGCACATCAAACGAAAAGTCCATAAAACTGAGTCAAACCTTGATAACCACCATCTCACAAGGGAATCCGAATATAGATTGCATAAAGACTACATACGAATATGGAATCCACGTGGCCCGCTCTTGTGTCGCCACTCGTCTCCATCTGAGCCACCTGATCTATCTCTTCACCAGGCGAATCCGACCGTTCTTTAGCGCTCTATTCCCAACCGTCTGATCTTATGATCATATCAGAGTCATTCATCATCGCCTCAATGCCAACCGTCTGATCTGATGATCGGGCGGTTGAGGTTCATCTTCAACCTCTGGCAGTTGCGCTCTTGATCTCAAACCGCCGTCTTCACCAACTCCAGCTTCCTTCCAACAAACCGCCACTACCCTCACATTCTCCTAGCTTCCCTAACTCCCGCCAGCCACCCATTAATCCCTAACCCTAACTTCCCTACCAGTGGCAGAGGTTAGAACTACCCAAAAAACTACCTGCAACCTCCGCCTTTACCTCTTCAAATACCCCTCACCGACCATCGTTGCCGGTTGTCCACCCTTGCATAGGACAAGGCCCAGCTCTCTCATCCTCTATGGGACAGGGCGAGGCAGGATCGATGGATCCTATGACAACCTTTGGTCTTGTGCGACCCATGGTCATCCGGCCATGCTACAGTGCCTAACGATGACTGTTTGAGCTTCGTGACCAACTGATCACATTAAGCCACGACCCTGAGGCCATCTCCGACCTCAAGCATAAGCCATTCCTCCAACCAGCAATTTCTTCATGTAAAAGGTTAGATAACTAGGTTTTTTTATTCATTTCTTCAATTATTCCACCATAATGTCAATGCCATATTCCTATCCAAGATGTTTTCGACCTTCTCCATGGATCCAATTTCCATACGGAGGTCTTGTTCTTTGTCTCTTGTTCCATCACGCCCTACCACTTCGATCCAGATTCTTCTACATGTAGGAGAACATGCCATGGGGCTTCATCTTCCTCACACGACAAAGCCCTTCATTCCATTCCATCTCACTTCATTTTCGCACACACGAACTATGCCATGCTTCGGTTATATGTTATTCTAACAACCGCAGGGCAAGAGACCTTCAATGGTCGGAATCTCAAGACCCCCTCCGATCTATAGTATCCTCCTCGACGTGTCTCCTTTGTCATCAACTTCCAGAGGAAGTCGGACCTCCTCTGACGTTATGCCATCTTCGTGGGACCGCTAGAGGCCCTCACCAACCTCCAGAGTATCTTCAAGGTGGCGGCGAAGCTATGGAGCTCTCGCCAGAGCCCCGTCTTCTCGCCACCGCGCAAGACGGTGTTCTTCTAGGGAGGACGCACTGTTACCGTCGGATCGTCCCAATTTGGGGAGGATCTGACGGCCCAATTGAAGCCACGTACCGAGCCTACAGCCTTGGAGCGGTAAAAATCTTACATTTTAATGATTGCATTGCACTTGCCCCCTCCCTTTTTTTATATATTTATCCCATAGATAGACAGTCCATGCCACGTTATGGATTTATCCAACGATTATGCCTCACATTGTACAAATAAACAGTCCATAGAAATAATACTTCTCCGGACCTTACCACAGAACAGAAATAGTGATCCAACCTTGTTCGTCCGCGTCTCATTGTGGACTCGAGGGAAGATTTCTCCGTGCGATCTGAAGGGAAAACAGGAGACCGGAGAGGAAACCACCCAATCATCGACACCCAATCATCGGAGAGAGAGAGAGAGAACCAGCGTCCGGTCCGGATGGCGTCGGTCCCCGCACCGGAGCACGCCCTGAGCCAGGTAGGGATCACTCACTGCCTCCGATCGCCAGATCTGTTTCTCTCTTCATCCTTTTCTAAGTATATCCGACCCAAGAGCAAGAACAAGAGATCGCGCTTTCCTGAAAGCAAATTGGGGGGTGCCGATGAGGAAGATCTCAATGGGATCGACAGAATTAAAAGTGCCCATGCGAAATTTCTTCCAGTGCCACTTTACCATGCTTTCAAGCTGCACATCAAGCCATGCAATGTTACAGCTTAAAGTGTTTTTTCCATGTAAAGATCGTTTTATGTACCCTTCTGTTACCCAATTTTACTTACGTACACCTCATTTGGCATATTCCGTTCTTTCTAGATGAGGTGCATTATTTCAAGCCCTTTATGCTAAAATATGATTATAGTTTGTTTTCACAAAAAAGAATTCTACAAAAAAATATGGGTTCGTATGATTGTGAGGGATTCGACCATGCTGCAGCTTGATCATGTAATGAGAATCTCATATATCTCAAATATGTTATTATTTTCTCGAGCATTGTTCGTTTCTTTATCAATTTGGCTTCCTATCAGAATGCTAATAATTTCCACTGGCAGGGTGACAGATTGTTTCGTGGATTCACCCGGTTATGCAAAGGCCTTGCAGTGCTATTGGTTGGGGGATATGTACTCGTCCAGATTTTTCCATCATCCGTTTATTACCTTGCTCTGATTCCTGCAAGGTTTGATTTTTAAACTCGGAGCAGTTTTGTATTCTCAGCAGCTTTAGATTCGTTTTGATACTTCTTTTAAAGAACTATACTGATGCAAATGGAATAATTCACAGTGATGAAAAATTATTTTGATTGTGGATTTTTGGTGGACAAGAAAATGGAGGGGTTGATAGGAGAATAACTCGTCGGAGAACGAGGGATCTTGGAGAAGAGAAGCGCGAAGATCGCGTTGGGGAGAAGAGAATAGAGAGAGGAGATATGACATAAAATCCCAAAGTTAATTGTAATTTGACCTATCTAAACAATAGACTATCACCCCTTTATATAGGAGGGATGCGATTACAAAAATAGAAACCAAATCAAAATTCAAATATACCTTACCCTAGTTTGACTCTAATTTGAAATTCGAATTTCAAATTGAAAACCGACTACTAATTTGAGATCACAAGCGATCTCTTTTATTTAAATAAAAATTGCGACGACTCGAATAAACGTAAATAAAATTAGACTCTAACTACGGATAAAAATCAAGCCCTATTGTTAATTTCGTGCTGCATCAGTTCTCCTCCACTTGAAAAAATTCGTCTTCCGACGAATTGCTTGATCTTAAATTTGCCCTTGGAGAATTCGATCTTGAAATTGTAGCTTAAAATTCCCCCAATTAGATCATTTTCAACGTTACGTTTGTATTTTTTTCCAATTGGAGGTGTCTCTGCAATTTTCGTACCCCTTCATTCAAATTATCTCTTCTTAAATACCCACCATCTCTGACCATTATGCAAATAGTTTTTAAAAGAGGTATACTTTTGCAATTTTTGAAATCCTTGCCAAATCCCAGATATCACGGGATTGTCTCTTGGGGAGCAAGCCAGGAGTCCGAGGGACTCGTTCTTTATTCCCCCGATGAGGGCGGCGCCGAACCCTAAGTCTGGGGTCCCTGCGGCTTCGACGGCTCGAGATCATACCAAGGAAATGCTGGCGGTATCGGTCAGGGAGGACGGCAACACGGGTTGTGAGGGCGGCAGCACGGATCGGGAGGGGAAGATTGGTGGCACGGGCAATAGGGAGAGGTTCTAGAGGTGGTGCGGGGTCGATGGGGAGGGGGCGATAGCAGGTAGAAGCGGCGGGAGGGGATGTTGGCGGTGGCGCAGGAGACGCGAGGGTGGGAGGGAATAGCGACGACGGTGGGGCAGGGAGGGTTGTCGGGGGTGCGAGGGTGGCGTCGGGAGGGGAGTTTACTGGGGTGCGGGGGCAACGGGAGGGGTTGGGGCTGGGGATGCGGGTGCAGCGAGAGGGGGGCCAGGAGGTGTGAGTGTGGTGTCGGGAGGGGAGCTTGTTGGGGTTGCGGGAGGGGCTACGGGAGGGCTGCTGGGGTTGGGGACTGCACCACAGGAGGTGTGGGAATGGCGGGAGGGGGCGTTGGGGCTGGGAGGGTTGCCGGGGTGGCGGAGATGTGTTGCGGGAGAGACGGTGGGGCAGTTTGGAGGATGGCAGGGGGCTGCGACTGGGCGAATGGGGGTGCCGGAGGTGCGGGGGCTGCAGCGGGGACTCGAGAGAGGGTCGTGGGTGGCACGGGAATCGATTCCTGCGGCGTTTGCAAGTCTGAATATACCCGGACAGCGAGCAAGTCGACATTTTCCCCTTATGCAATGGTCTGGACTGCGAGCAAATTATCATCGACGGCGAGTTTTTCATGATTTTCTTCCTCGTAGGTCTAGACAACGGCTTCTACAACTGAAGACTTTGATTTGACAACGCATAGGGTCTCAAAATTATCAACCAAAACCGTAGTTTTGATTGGAAATCGAGTAATAAGCCCATCATCTCCTTGTCGTAAGCTTCATTGGTTCGTCGTTTTCGTTCCGACGAGCGATAGTCCTTCGATGCATGCCGACGTGAACATCTGTACGGATCATTAGATCGTGAGGACGATCTAATTGCCATGTTTTGATACCAATTGATGCAAATGGAATAATTCGTGGAGATGAAAAATTATTTTGATTGTAGATTTTTAGTGGACAAGAAAATGGAGGGGTTGAGAGGAGAATAACTCGTCGGAGAACGAGGGATCTTGGAGAAGAGAAGCGCGAATATCGCGTGGGGGAGAAGAGAATAGAGAGAGGAGATACGAGATAAAATCTCAAAATTAATTGTAATATGACCTGTCTAAACAATAGACTATCACCCCTTTATATAGGAGGGATGAGATTACAAAAATAGAAACCAAATCAAAATTCAAATGTACCTTATCCTAATTTGACTCTAATTTGAAATTCAAAATTCAAATTGAAAACCGACTGCTAATTTGAGATCACAAGCGATCTCTTTTATTTAAATAAAAATTGTGACGACTCGAATAAACGTAAATAAAATTATACTCTAATTACGGATAAAAATCAAACCCTATTGTTAATTTCGTGTTGCATCATATACCCATTGAAGGAATGATGACTTTGTCGTTGAGATGCAATCCTCATAATATTCATGATTTGAAATACTTCAAGGGATATTTACACAGGTCTCCACAATAAACGTATGCTATGTTTGGATGGAGGGACTAAGAAGGAAGGGGAAGGGGAGAGGAAAGAAAGGAATGGAAATATGGATGTCAACTGGTTGGATTTGGGGTGTATATCAGTATCCAAAACCCATACCCGTTTATAAATCGCTATCCAAACCCACCAATTTATTAAATGGTCATTTCTTAGCAGGTACGCATATTGTTAGAGCAAAACACTTTGTTGTTATTCCATATGGCCCTGGGGTCTCTTATATAGAGAGATAACCCTTGGGTAAATAAATAGATAGACAAAGAGAAAATAAGAAATACGTAACGATACATCATGACATAACGTAAACCTCTACACTCCCCCTCAAGATGGAGCATAGATATCTATCATGCTCAACTTGGAAGAACATCTCTGGAAAGGTCCTCTGAGCAATGGCTTGGTAACTATATCAGCAGTTTGGTCCTCTGAATTGACATGTGAAGTAGAAATGAAGCCCTTCTGGATCATGTCTCTAGTGTAGTGACAATCTACCTCAATATGCTTCGTTCTTTCGTGAAATGCTGGATTATTGGCAATGAACAACGCTGCTTGATTGTCACACTGAAGCTGCATGGGTAAAGAGACATTCACATTCAAGTCTTCCAAGACTGCTCGAACCCACATCATTTCTGTGCTTGCTTGTGCCATGGCCCTATATTCGGATTCAGCACTAGATCTTGCCACACCAGTTTGTTTCTTGCTTTTCCAAGAAACCAGAGAGCTTCCTATAAAGATAGCAAACCCTGAAGTAGACTTACGATCCTTTGGGCACCCTGCATAGTTTGCGTCTGTACAAGCGGAAATGGACAAATCTGTGTTCTTTCTAAATAACAAACCTGAGCCTGGAGAAGATTTTAGGTATCTCAGTATCATGTACAGTGCTTCCATATGGACTTGCCTAGGCTGCTCCATAAATTGACTCACACGGCTTACAGCAAAAGCAATATCAGGTCTAGTTATGGTGATGTACAAAAGCTTACCCACCATCTCTCTGTATCTTCTTTTGTCCACCTCTTCAGAGTCATTATCATACAATTTCATACTTGGGTCCATAGGAGTGCTCGATGGTCTGCATCCAATCATTCTTGTTTCAACAAGCAAGTCTGTAACATATTTCTTTTGGGTCATCACCATACCTTGTGCATTTCTCGCAAATTCTATCCCCAGAAAGTATTGTATGGTACCCAGATCCTTCGTAACAAACTGACTGCCCAAGAGGGCTTTAGTCATCTCGACTCCCTGAGCATCATCTCCTGTAACCAGAATATCATCAACATATATCATGACAACAACTGTACCTCTGAGAGTCTTATGAATAAACAACGAATGGTCCGCATTTAATCTCTTGAACCCCTGTCGTTCGATCAACTGAGAGAGCTTTTGGAACCATGCCCTTGGACTCTGTTTAAGGCCATAAATCGCCTTATGAAGTCTACACACCATGTGAGTCTCCCCCTCAGCAGTAAAACCTGGTGGCTGCTGCATGTAGATCTCCATACAGAAATGCATTCTTGACATCAAGTTGAAAAATGGGCCAATCACGTATCATAGCTACGGATAAAAGGATGTGAAGCGTCGAGTGTCGAGCCACTGGTGAAAATGTATCCAAGTAGTCGACACCATATGTTTGGGTAAAGCCGCGTGCAACAAGTCTTGCCTTGTACCGATCAAGACGACCATCTGCATGATATTTAACTGTGAACACCCATTTGCAACTAACCACAGACGCACATGATGGAATAGGAACCAGGGTCCAAGTCCCTCTAGACTGTAAAGCACGCATCTCTTCCTCCATAGCCAACTTCCAGCACTCAATCTTCATGGCCTCCTGATAGGTCCGTGGTATCTCAACTGAAGACACAGCTGCTGCAAACCTCTGGAAATCACCAGTAAGACGATGAAAGGATACCTGAGACGCAAGAGGATAGGACACACATTTCCTCTTCGGCCTTCTAAGTGCAATAGGTATATCAATATCATTATCCACGGCACTGACTGGAGGATCCACCTCCTGTAGCAAAGATTCCTGCACCGGTACATTATCTAACTCATCATTAGTAGCCGCATCGGAGCATACCTGAGGCGTGGTGGATGGTTGACTTGTAGCTTGAGCAGGCCCCGACCGTCGTGTGTAGAACTTAGGGAACGGTGGAATGGGGTGATATTGAGGTGGTAGTGGTGGTAGTGATGGCGGAGTGGATTCAGGTTGACCCAGACTTGGAGGTAGAGGAACATAGACATGATTATCTGAAGATGTGGAAGAAGAAACCAATCTGTCACCTGCTGGGGAGAAGTACATAACAGGCTCAAAAAATGTAACATCTGCACTAACATAGTACTTGTCGTTGAGAGGATCATAACATCGATAACCCTTCTGTGTCCGAGAGTAACCTACAAAGACATACTTAACAGCTCTAGGAGAGAGCTTGTCAAGTCCTGGAGACAAACGGTGAACAAAGGCAACTGTACCAAAGACACGAGGTGTAAGTGAAAATAAGTCCTTATCAGGAAAGAGAACAGAGATGGGAGGTTTCTCCCCAAGAACCGAAGAAGGCATGCGATTGACCAGATAGCATGCTGTAAGTATAGCATCTCCCCAAAAAGCTAATGGCGCACAACTCTGAATAAGTAATGTTCAAGCAATATCAAGAAAATGACGATGTTTCCTTTCCGCGACACCATTCTGTTGTGATGTGTAAGCACAAGAAGTTTGGTGAATAATGCCTTTAGAGGAAAGAAACTGAGAAAGAGAACGAGTACATAATTCCAATGCATTATCTGTGCGCACATATTTAACATTTGAAGAAAAAATATACTGCACTTCATTGATAAGATTCTTGATAACACTTCCTGCTTCAGATTTATTCTTGAGAAGAAAAGTCCAAGAGACACGAGAAAAATCATCAACCACGACCCGATAAAACATGTGTCCCTGATGATCAGGGACACGACTAGGACCCCAAATATCTATATGAAACAACTCAAACGGGGAGCTACTTCTCTGACTCTGACTACTTGGGAAGCTAGAACAATGGTGCTTCCCTAACTGACAAGCTTCGCAACGAAATGATGAATTCGGAGAGATATGAGGCAGGAGGTGACGCATTTTCTGGAGAGGAAGGTGACCAAATCGAAGGTGCCACGTATACGGAGAAACCGATCCCTGTGAGTGAAGAGAGACGCCAGCAAAGGAATTCCGGACCAGACGATATAAGCCATTATGCCCAGAGCCACAGCCAATCACCCTGCCCATTAGTATGTCCTGAAAAATGAGAGATGATGGGTCAAATATAGCACGACAATGCAAGTCTTTCGTAATCTGACTAATTGATAATAAATTCATGGAAAACTCAGGTGCATGTAGAACATTCTGTAAGTGCATGGAGGGTGTTAAAGAGATCTCCCCCTGCCCAACAATAGGAGAATGAGTGCCATCAGCTATGAGCACAGAGCGACCCGAAGAAATATCCCTGTAGGACTCAAGTTTGTCTCTGTCACGACAAAGATGATGGGTGGCTCCAGAATCGACAATCCAACCAGATAGATCATGGGACGGACGAAAGACAGTAGTACTACCTGAGGTACTGGCAGCAGCAGAGGTACTGGCCGATGCAGATGCTGCAACATTTGAGGTACTCGCAGCATCCGATGATGACTGTGGCATAATGTCGCGAAGCCGCGCCACAAGCTCCTCGAATCTGTGATCTGGAGTAGATACTGAAGGAGACTGAACATGTTCAGCTACATGTGCCGAAGCTGGAAACCCATGCTTGGAATAGCATATGTCCTCGGAGTGACTAGTGCGATGACAAAACGAGCACGTCCTTGGAATACGACCTCCACGGCCACATCTACCACGGCCATGAAAAGAAGACGAACCACCTCTCCCACGCGATACTGCCATTGCCGAAGGAGGTGGAGTAGCTGTGGTGGAGGAAACATGGATACGATTGAGCCTCCTGTAGACTTCCTCCATAGGAGGAATAGTAGCATCAGCAAGGATCTGAGAGCGGGCTGCCTCGTACTCAGGATCAAGAGCTGTTGCGAAAAGTCTTCTGTTGCTCAGGAGTGGCTGTGAGCGGAATGGTACTGTATAATTTCTCGAACATCCCTCGCAGTGACGTGTACAGAGAGTGAAGTGGCCGCCCATTTTGTTTCATCGTGAAAATATCATGCTGCTACTGCAGCATCTTAGTCTCGTTCCGCACCTGAGAATATGTAGTAGCAAGAATATCCCACATCGCCTTGGCGAAAGCGTCCCTGATAGCCAAACCTTGGCATACGCATCATCAGCCTCCCAGGAGGCATATATCCCCGTCTTCTCTGCCGGTTCATCTTCGGTAAGAATGTGCTTCTTACCACCTGACTTCATTAAGCTCATGAACTGCATCGACCAGAGCTCATAGTTTGTCCCGTCCATTTTGACTATTGGCACCGAACCCTTAAAGGCACCTATGGAGGGCATATCAACTTTTTGTTCTGACATGTCGTCGGAGAAGAAGACTTAGGGATGGTAGACAAAAGAACTGATGTCTACAAAGACCCGTTTGGATTAAAGTGCATATGTAGACTTTATGCACTTGAACCCATGTATGAATAGGCGCTGACCGAAGAAGGAGAAGCCGGGAGGAAGGGCTCTGTCGGCGGCGGCGGGAGAAGGCGGAAGGACCGCGGGTAGCGGCTAGCGGCGGCAGGAGAGGGAGGCGGGGGCCTCGGCGGACGGCGGGAGGGAGGTGGGCGAAAGGCGGGGGTGGGCGGCGGCCGAAGGGAGGGGCGGTGGCGGCAGGCGGGGTGGGGGGGGGTGGAGAAGAAACCTTAGATTAGGGTTTTGGCTCTGATACCATGTTAGAGCAAAACACTTCGTTGTTATTCCACATGGCCCTGGGGTCTCTTATATAGAGAGATAACCCTTGGGTAAATTACATAGATAGACAAAGAGAAAATAAGAAATACGTAACGGTACATCATGACATAACGTAAACCTCTACACATATACCCGGCGGATATTCGTGCACCCAACATGTACCCACATATCAAACATAGAATTAATCCCAAGTTAGTAAAATGTAAACAACATTTCACACATGGATTACAAAGAGGGACTATACAATATGTTGGAACATAAAGATGCATAATGAATAAAGATGCATAATGTGTATGGACTATTGAAGATTTATACAGATCAGGTGGTTATCTCTTTTTCGATAGCAACTTTTGTTTATCAAAGATATACAAAAGTAGTACTATTTGAATCAATGGAGGAGGGGTGAAAATCAAGTTGGACTTTTATATATGTAGATCGGGAACTTTATGATATGAATTGGATTTGACTAGTTCGATTAAGACGCGACATACACATATGCACACATTTATGTTTATATTTATTTATATTTATTTTTGTATCTTGGTTTGAAGTCGATTCAGGTTCGGGTGCCCATAAGGAAATACCAAACCTAAATCCATACTCGCTTAGATAGTAAGTTTAGACATAAATCTATATAAAAATAAATGAGACGAGGTTTGAGTCCTTAAATCGAGCGGGTTTGGACCGAATCCCCAACGAGTACACACATATTAACATTCCTAGTTGGGAAGGAGAGGTAGAATAGACATGGGAAGGAAAGAAAGGAACACTGGTAAATGATTTGTCTTGGATAGAAGTAAATGAATGGAGAGTAAAATAGCTTTTTTGACGTTTGGATGTGGAAGTGTAGCAACAGAAGGGCGCATAGAATCATGATTTAAAATAAATTTACCTATATAGCATTAAAGTCCATGTTGAAAAGATTTTAATGCTATATGGAGTGCACTTTTGATGGAAGCAATTGTGAAGGACTTAAGGTGAAGACCGATGACAATAACATTCAGAAGAAATATTCTTTTAGATACTTGGGATCTATTTTGCAACATGACGGGGAAATTGACGGGGCTGCTACTCGTAGAATAAATGTAGATTGGCTAAAGTAGAGAGGAGTCTCTACTATTCTATGTGATAAGATTCATAAGAAAATTCCTTTGAAAATCAAAGGAAAGTTTTATAAAGCAGCCGTGAGACCTGCTATGTTCTATGGATCTGAATGTTGGCCTGTGAACCATAGACATGTGCAGAGAGTGGTAGTAGCAGAAATTAAAATGCTAAAGTGGATGTGTGGATATACATGCAAAGATTGGATTCAGAATGATGCAATCAGAAGGAAAGTTGATGTAGCTCCAATAGAGGATAAGATGCGAGAAAACCGCTTAAGGTGGTTTAACCATTTGCAAAGGAGGTCGACTGATGCACCAGTTAGGAGATGTGAGTTTTGGGATGTTGAGCTGGCAAAAAGAGGGCGAGAAAGGCCCAAGAATTGTTGGAATGAAACTATCTGAAGGCAGTGAAGGGATCTTAGTTTTTTGGATCTAAGCCCGAGAATGACTCAAGATAGACCAGAATGGAGGCAAAGGATCCATGTAGTCGGCCCTACTTAATGTGGGAAAAGGCCTTGTTGTTGTTGTTGTATAGCATTAAAATATGCTAATATCTCCTTTGAACGAATGCATAAATAGATTATAAATATAAAGTGGGCAAAGGGGACACATAACATGAATAAATTATAAATTGAAAGTGGACAAGAGTGGGATTTAAATAAATCCACTACATTATTGCCTTAACAACCTTGATTAGGGATTGTAAAGAGGTTCAGAGTGAACTTGAGCTACAATGAGACAAATGAAGTACTTAACTAATAAGTGGAGTATTCAAAAAATGAAATAGAACAAAACTTAATGCTCAAGTCTATACCTGACTCCTAGAATTGTTCTCATTCTTTTTCTTTATGGTTAAACAATGGTTCATTGATTTCCGAGTTGAAGTTATGAATGAAACCATCAAGCACATATGAGAGCACCGATTGCGAGTAACTTCCTTCAACAACTTATTTGCAAACAACCACGAAGGGTCGAGTCATCAATCTTTCTCTTCAAGCTTATTGGGTTCACCTTATCAATCCCAATAGGGTTACTTCTACATTAGCTCATCATGTCGCTAGGGGATATGCTACTTGCTTTGCCTTTGTGGCTAGCATGTCGGACTCTGGAGAAAGGTAAGACCTCAACAACCTATGTTGCAGCTGGTGGGGTACACGGATTACATGGACATGAAATCGAGACATGTGAAGGTAACAAATGTGTGTAATTCCTTATAACTGGTTGGTCTGACAAAAGCGGTCACCGTGTTGATAAGGAAGATTCTTACATGCAACGAGTTGAGAGAGGAGAAGATAATAAATCATTACATGAGGGATCGAGATGTGGATAATTATTCTATTTTTTAAAAGTCAAAGGATGACTATAATAGGTTAATGTCCATTCAAGCATAAAAAATGTTCATCCATAAAATCCGTTCATACTAAAACCTTACATGAGGCTTTATAGTACACGAATTACATCTCCCCTTTCAGATTACATATAAGGTTCCCTTATTCCAAAATAAGGGGAATTTACTTCCGAATAAACAATTCTAAAAATAAAGTGGCCACATCATGGTTAATCATGACATTTATTCTCTTTGAACTAAACAAGAATGAGTGATAACTCCCACTTATTCTTGAGTCAAATAATAATAAATAAATCCCACTTATTCCTTATCCCTCCTTTTTCATTATCCACCACGTGAACGGGGCCTAGAGGTTTATTAATATGCTCCTCATCATTCCCCTAATCAAGGTATATCTAGTTTTCCAATCAAGGTGTGCTTTATTCTTGTCTCTTATTCCTCTTTATTACTTGCCCCTCATCCGAATGTGACATGAAGGTTTGTTAATGACTACTACGATAACGAGTCTTATCAAGACATGTCCAACCTTTCTCAAATCTTGTTTGCAAACCGATAATAGAAGAAAAAACACTCAAAATCCTCCTCATCATTCCATCACAAAAAGTGTATGGCATCTTCTAAGAGGTGCCGTCCTTCTTTACAATTTGATGACGACCCACTCCTGTAAGACCTCGAGACTCCGATACATGCTAAGATACCATAATGCTGTTTTGGTACCAAATTCTCATTCGATCCGGTCCCGATACGGACCGAGATACAGATTTCGGTCAAATTCACATATACTTTCGTTCTCTTCTTTTTAAATTTCAGATCTAATACGTTATCCAAATTGAGCATATGAATAGCCTATTGCATAGTACTCATCGAGAACTTTCCAACGGTACCAAGAACATCAAAATCCGATATCATACGAGGGCGATATGGTCGTTTTATGACTGTGGGTTAGTAAACAGATTTAGATCCGAACCCGGATCCATCTAACTGAACCCGGGGTATAAAAGGGGCCATGGCTAGGAGTAGGTTGACCAGACCTCATTTTCCCCACCTTAGCTTCCGGAACTCCGCCTCGGAGCTCGCAGGAGCATCGTCGAGGCCACCGGAGTCATCCGATCATGAAGCTGAGCACGCTGACGTGAAGATCTCACCATGGGGGAGTCGTTTGTCACGTCCGCGAGGTACGGTTCCTCCCTCTTGCTGCCTTATTCATGCCATTTTATTGTCAATTTCATTCTTCCACTTTTGTTCTCATTGTGGAGGGAGAGTTTCGATCCGTGGGAGTGTGTCTGATTTCATGCATGCGAGCTCGCGGATTTGATCTTTGGTGCTTGATTGCCCTAAAAGTTCGACCCCCTTCCCTCCAATCGCCAATAGATTGTTCTCTTTGAAACATGTCTTCTCTGTGTTCTTGTATTCCGGCGAGTCTTTCCTCTCATTTTGTTTGTTTTGGTTCAGTCCCGTCTGCTCACTAGTCATCTCTGTATGAATAATCGGAACTGTAGCACTAGTGTTTTCACTATTTTGACATCATTTATATACCTATCCTCATGGAACAAAAGTCTTCATGTAATTTGTTACTTCAACTAATGATGTAATCTCTCTCTCTCTCTCTCTTTTAAATGTTGAGAGTCTGATGTGTTTCGCATAAAGTCTGAACTTCAAGATTGTTGCTCACGTATTCTCATACATGTGAAAGTTAAGTTCAGAACTTTACATTTACTATTCACTTTAAAATCGAAGAGGGCATCCGTTGAATTCAAATTAGTTTATATTATCACGGACGGAGTATGCTAGTTGTGGCAGTAAGTTTACAGCATATAGATGTGTAGAGTTTGAATGTGATATATTGTTGTTATGGTTTTTCTTGGCCTGGAAGATTCATGTTTTATTCTCAGTATTATCATTTGCAAGAAACTGCTGTGCAAATTTCGTCTATGGTTATTTTATGATCAAGGAACGCATGTGTGATTTCACAGCCCAAAGTTCAACAGATAATATTGGAAGGGTATTCTCCCTTGGGGAATTAGAGTAATTCGTCGGAGATAGGAAGAATCAGTTCAAACACTGGTCCACAACAGATGTTTCTTTCAAGATGTTTACTGTTGAGGTATCCGTTCTGCATGTTTTGTTTTTTAGGGAGGTTAGGACAAATGCTGGAGCTGATGATGTGGGTTGGGCTTATGTACTTGAAGCATCCTGCAAGATTGATTCGGTATGATTTGGCGGAAGATAGGGGAGAGTGTTCCTGTTCATTTTTGGTTTCCTCACAGCTGGGCCTGCTATAAATCCACTCACATCAAGCGATCCCCTCCCTTTGGGGGCAATAAATGTTTTCACTATATATCCTATTGTTTCCATAATAGGACATAGGACAAGCCGACTAGCTGGTTATACCCACTAGAAAAGTCAATATGGGGAACTATCTAGATTTCCAATTTGATGAAGGAAGCTCTTCAGAAAGTTTGGATTATGGAAGAAATGATATCAAGTAATTAGTTACCAGAGAATGACTACCAATATGATGAGTAAAACTAGAATTTAATGTGTATGTCAGTGGCAATAACCTAACTCTGTGTCTTCAATGAATAAAGGTTTAGTTTCTCAATCTTTGATATTCTCCGTCTTACTGGAGAGGGTCACTTGTATTACCACTCAAGATGCTTAGACAAATTTGTATTTAACTTGACAATGTTTGTCAAATAGCCTATCCCATTTGACTTTAACATTGTGTTTTTAGGTATATATATTTAAGAATGGAATATGTTTTACTTTGCTTTGCCATCTTCTTTGTCATTTATGCGTGACTCATATCTTATAAGCATATTATCTTAACTTAATGATTTGAATAAAATGTATATGTTGTACTTCTCATGCCAACATCAATTATGCCTTAGTGGTTTAAATACATGGGTCGGTCTACCTGTCTTTGTACTTTGAGTCAGCTTAATGACCGTTATGAAACTATAAAAGTTAGTCAATAACTTAGTGATACATCATATGACAAAGAAGAAGTCAAAATCTTGATCTTATATAATAATAAAGAGAAGTAAACCTCCAAGGAGAAGCATGCCTCCCTGGAAACTCGGATAGAGTTCTGGACAAATGTAAATATCCCAATCGAGAGATTAATGCTGCTTTAGCTCACTGTTTGCTGTGTGCGCTGCTTAGTGCTCCTCTTGGCGTCTTGGTGACTTTTCCGCCATGGCGTCGAGCTGCTTTGTGCCCTTATGCTTTGTGCTGCGCATTGTTCTATGTGTTCTCCGCTTAGCGATGAAGCCTACGTGCTCTATGTGACTCATCTTGAGAATGTATGTTACTAACGTTGGGTGTGAGTGGTGACCCTAAGTAGCAATAAACTACTGTCCAAGCTCATCTTTTCTTACCGACGTGACTTCTAGATACTTATAGGTGTTGACCCCACGTATAAGTACCCAGATTCACCCTTGTAAGGAAAGACACCAAGATTATTAAATAAAAAGCCGTAATACTACGTGATTAGTAACGATTATCCATGATTAAATGTATTAAATCAGATCGTGCCCTTCTGTTGTGAACTCTATTGATGGAATTTGGACTTGGGTGGTTTGTAATGATTTACGGTTGAAATTTGAATTAAGAATCGGCTTCAAAAAAATTTAAATTAAGAATTGGAACTACAGTTTGTTAAGTGAAGCTAGTGCACTTGTTGGGAACTTAGTTAGGATGCATAGTACCCCACCGCATGCCTACGGAGGCACCCCAACCCTAAGACCTTCTTTTTGCCTTAGAGTCTTGGTGTGAGGTCTCACCCGGACCAAGACCACAAACTATCCACGAAGATTGGGTTATATTTTTATTGTAGTCCTACTCTCTTTATAGTTAGAGTTGTTATTCAATACATGTCTATATCCAGGTTGGATTTATAAGTCGAGTTGGTAGAAGCCGTTTAACGTGGAATGATTTTTCTTTGTGGCTTTACGTTTCTTAGTGGATGATGGGATCATGGAAGTTGGCTATACTTTGTGGGTTTTCACAGTTGTTTCTTGTATACTTTTCTATTTACATTTATAGTTGTTTTATGTCCGTACTGGGCGTTTTGCTCATAAACCTATTTGCGTGAATTCGACAGGTTCGCAACAACCGCAACGGTAGGCAGCTCATAGTTGACTTTGTTGCAGCTCTCTTTTGTGGTACATCGGGATCCTGTTCTTTTGAATTTTAGTTGTACCTGTACTTCTTTTTGAGAGATGATGTACCCATACATGTTGCTATATTTCTACGGCATTGTACACATTTTTTTGGTGGACATGATGTTACCAATGAAAACGAAATGAAAAAAATACGGTTCTTCTTCTTCAAGTTTGGTACAACTTGGTATTTCCAATGTAGAATCGTATATGTGATGTGTATTGCTGAGTATCTGGACCCTGGGGGCGTCTCAACTCCCTTCTCATCAACCACATATGGATATTGACCTTGATAGGAGCCCTTATATTCCAAATGCATCCGCCATTATGGAGTGCTTGATTGACAACCCCTCCCACCTTAGTGATCCTCGTATGAATCACTGTGACATTAAATTTCTAATTATCTCACTCCTAGCTCTTTCACTCACCCTTCGGTCACGGTATACCCATTAAGTATGCCAACAAATGGATGAACTGTTTAAAATGGACATATGAGAAATGTGAGTTGAAGGCAAGAGACCAAGACCCTTTGTGGATTAACATCCCTAGATGGGATTGAGAGGTAGGATAGTCATGAGAAGGAAAGAGAGGAACAATGGTAGATGATTTGATTCCTGGATAGAAGGAAAGGAATAGGGAGTAAAATAACTTTTTTGGTGTTTGGTCATGGAAGTGAATGAAGCAAAATGGAGTTTCGAAAGCAGAATTTGTCCCATCGTCTTGATGGGGAGAGCTAGGTACCGAGTTAGCTTCTATATCCCTTCAATGCGGACTTTGGTGCCTTGAACCATGCAGAGACGATTGGCACAAAGAAGGTACCCCACACTGCTCACTGATGGTTAGATCAGTTGTTGGCCTGAATGGGGTGATCAGGGCAATGCAAAAAGTGCGAGAAAATAGCTCAGACATTCCAAATATGCCGAACCCATCAGACAACATAGGGTTAAATATAACGACCTTAAATGGGCTCGAATCCTCAACGTGGTCATCCAAACGCGAAGCACCCTTAGCATTAGCCGGGCTTCGAAAGTCCGACCTAATAGATTGAAGTGCCCTGATCGTTACCCCAGCTTGACAAGACTTCGACACCTGAAGGGGGTTTGGGATAAACATGCAGTTCCTTTATAGGGGACGACGAAAAAGCCCTTTCCAAGAGATCTACTACAACTGGGGATGATATATGTACATATGCTTCTCTGGAAGTCTGGAACCTTCCATCCAAGATTCATCACCGACTATTCCACTTCCACTTTTGGCAACTCCGTCCCAACCATCTCCGTCAGAATACAACTACACTCCCTCATCGGAGAAGCACCAACGCCATTCTTCTCCTCCTCGTTCAGGGGATCGTTCTCCACAAGTGCTGGGAGTAAAGAAGGACTACCAAACCTCTGCTTCGCTATCTCCACAGAGAGAACCAAACTTCCAAACTGTACGTCTTTCACCAGTGGAAGGGGGGACTTGACACTTTGAAGCATCTACTAACATGTCTGTTGGATGATCCCGTGAGAGCCCATCATATACAATTGTATGAACGGTTCCAATACCATGCAACGCATCCTTGATCGTCCCAAACATATGAGGGGTAGACCCCTCACCCGAAGGACTTTAGGAGTTGAAATGTTTAGGGCACAATCCCCGATCCTCGATTTCCTCCAATGAACCTTCCCGACCGCGTTATGGCTTATCATTAAAAGTTTGTTCATCTCAACCTTGGATAGACCTCTAGCACAAACCATATGTTCCTCGATTTGGGTGATATTGCCAGTGAAGGTTTTACCTACATCATCTCCGATGTCAAACATGACATCCCATGCACATGCCCTGTTGATCTAAAAAACAACCACAAGATTATATGTCAAATCTTCCCTTCTATTATCCGTGTCCCTCGCACTAACCTTCGGCGCACGAGGTCACCAAGTCTTCCTTCTAGAACAGTTCTCTTGCCTATGGCCATATTTTCCGCAAGCAAAGCAATGTAGGGCCCATGTAGTCACTTGCACGATGGCTGCGTCCACTGCACCTTAGGAATCTCCCATCATACCTCGACAATAATCCATGGCGTCGACTACCCCTCGTATCCCATTTTGGCTTCCACTTCACCATCGGCTCCATGGATGACAAACTTATCGATGGAAGTGCACATCTCCCTATAGTGATTTCTCAGACCTATCAAGATGCACTTAGATATATCAAGTGGTGCGCAACCATGCATGAGGGGATGGCAACCCTCCAAGCCAAAGGCACCTTGACTCTATTTTCTGTTTCAACTGTTGCTACCTTTGTTGGTTGCAAATGGGTCTAAACTGTGAAGTATAAAATATATGGTAGTGTAGAATGCTACAATGTCATATTGGTGGCTAGAGGCTTTACCCATGCATATGGGAGTTATTATTAAGAAACCTTCTCTACAATAGCACATCATTTCACTTTCAAGATTCTTCTTGCGGTTGCATTAAACAGAGACTAACCTTCATTCCAATCAGATGCCAAGAATGCCTTTATACATGATGATATACAGAGAGAAGTCTACGTGCAACAACCAATATGTTCTATACTTTATACATATGGTAGGGTAGAATGCTACAAGGTCATTTGAGGAGTGTTAAAAGGTGTTTAAACTTCGGAAGGCTATCTATGCTCGAACCATGGTTTTAAAGCACCGCCTCGGGGCGTAAAGGCATACGCGTCGAGGCGAGCCACGATTCGCCCTGAGACGTATGCCTCAGGTTCTCTAGTTGGGGTGTACACCTCATTTGTACGAGGCACAACTGAGGCGTGAGGCGGTCGAGGTGAGGTGGAGATGTAAGCCTCAAGTACGAGGCTTTTTTATAACTTTGGGTTATGTGCTTTGCATATGACCTTGTTTTGACTTAAGCATTATATATTTTAATGTTAGTATCTTTGTTTCCATGTTAAACCTTACATATTTCAACATATAGGTCCATACAAAGAAAATAGATCGCTTGAAACAAGCGAAGGTCAATGATCTTGTATACACCATGTTCATTTTATCATAAACATGCTAGTTCTATTGTACACAATGTATCTGATCGTGTTTGAATTTTAATAAGATTTTTATACTAGTTACAAGTTTGCAACTTGATGCTATTATTTGCAAATGGATCCATATAGTCGAATAGAAATGGAATCGCTTATAAAAAATTTTACGGGGATTGTTGCCCCCATACCCCGCAGGGGGAGTGGGGGAGGCACATGCTCCGTCCTAGATCCTCATGCTTGTTAATCAGGCAGCGAGACCCTTGTCTTGTTGGGGTATGGTACGACAGGAGGGGGTTCATACAATGGTTCTCGTTCTCCAATTGGGTCCATCAAGACACATGGTTATGATTCAAGGCATATCGAGCCTAAAAAAAATGATTCAAGGCATATCAACATGTTTTAACTTTGAATAATAAGAATTATGGTTTCTATTTTAGTATTAAGTGTGTAATTTGGTTTAATACTTATATATAATCATGGAAATTGGAGTTGGAACTTGTTAGTGGCCTAATATTAGTTTTTTGAACTTCAATGCTTTCATCGATTATGTGTTGTATCTTTACTAGTGTGAAATTGTTATCGAATATGTTTTTTTTGGCAAAATTTAATATTACTATATACTTTTTAATGCATTTTGCTTAATTTTAATTTTCCTTTCCAAAAAATTAAGGCTAAAGCGGCAACGCCTCAATCGCCTCGAGGTTTACGCCTCGCCTCACATTTCGAGAGAACGCCTCGGACCGATTCGTGCTTTTTGGAGCCTTGGCTCGAATATATTCCATAAGCATAGTTTCAGAAACTCTCAGAGCTCACAAAGGTGAAATGGTTAATTTGCTCCACCTTAGGTCATTCTTTATTTGTTACGAGGACAATTCAATCAGGGCAGAATATTATTATTTTTATATGTTGATGCCATTATCATTATTCGAAATGATGTACACGATATATGCATGATCAAGACCTTCCGTGGACAATAACTTATCACTAAAGACCATAGGAACTTCGTTTTTTCATGGCTTAATTTTTGCTATGAATCATAGAGGGCTAGTAATGAATCCGAGGAGTTCCATAGGGATCTCCTTAAGGAGACATGCATCACACGATGTAGACCATCTCCAATTCTCATGGATTTAAATACGAAGTTGTATGATGATGTTACATAGGAGGTTGATGGTAGGAAATATAGATAGTTAGTTAACAAACTCTTATATGCTATAACCAGACTAAAGATCTCCTTTGTAGTGAGTCGAGTTAGCTAGTTCCTGAGCCGATGATGACGACTATCTATGGATGTAATCATGATGATTTTTTGGTATTTAGAAGCTTTACCAAGATGTAGTCTCTTCTTTATAAAGGAGAATCCCCTCGCTTTCTAGATATGCCAGTGTAGATTATGTAGGTTGTCTAAAAGACATAAAATCCTATTAGACGTGTATATTGGAGATGCTCTTGTTACATAGAAAATAAGTAGATATAATCAATAGATATGGTACAAGGTCAAAATACAAAGGTATGTTTTAGGCTATTAGCACAATGATATGGGTTAGGTTTGTGATGACAAACTTATTGATGGAAGTTCATCTCCCTTTGTAACCATGTTTTGACAATTTGGATGCATTATTCGTAGCGAATAATCCCGCATTTCATGAGAGAACCAAGTGTATTAAGGTGGATTGTCATTGCACTCGTGATAAAAGGAACCCATTTCTATTTCTCTTGTCTTCTCATCATATTAGACTGTTGGTATCTTCACTGTTGGAGTATTAAGTAGTGCGCCTATTGTGTTGTAACAGGGTAAATGGATCCTGGAGGAGATCCATTTACCCCATCCAGTGTTTAGTCCCACATCGTCCAGTGGTGGGACTTGGAGGCTCTGGAGAGGCTATATAAAGAGCCCCAGACCTCCTGTAACAGTTGAGAAAGTGCAATGCATATCACGCCCCGTTGAGGGCTTCTCCCGTGGTTTCATCCCGCTCCTCACAGAGTAGGGTTCCACGTAAAATCCCGCTTGTTCTTTCTTGTTATTTATCTTTTTCCATGTTACGCTTCCGCTTCCGATTTTCTAACATGTTGGAGTATTAAGTAGTGCGCCTATTGTGTTGTAACAGGGTAAATGGATCCTGGAGGAGATCCATTTACCCCATCCAGTGTTTAGTCCCACATTGTCCAGTGGTGGGACTTGGAGGCTCTGGAGAGGCTATATAAAGAGCCCCATACCTCCTGTAACAGTTGAGAAAGTGCAATGCATATCACGCCCCGTTGAGGGCTTCTCCCGTGGTTTCATCCCGCTCCTCACGGAGTAGGGTTCCACGTAAAATCCCGCTTGTTCTTTCTTGTTATTTATCTTTTTCCATGTTACGCTTCCGCTTCCGATTTTCTAACATGGTATCAGAGCGGGTTCGATTCTCGGAGTTTATGTTCTTTATTTTTCGAGAGTCGAGGTTGATGTTGAAGATGTATTTACAAAGATTATTGTACTGTTCAAGTTTATATTCTGTTCAAAGTTTTTGTTTTTTAGGGTTCTTTCGAACCCTAGATCTGATTTCCATTTGGCGGACTGCCGAATCCCCAGGCACAGACCCAGTTCATTTTTTTTCAAAGATCGGTCATGTTCTAGGGTTTCTGAACCCTAGATTATTCTGAAACTCCATCGACGGCAGGCGGCGCACTCCTTCTGCGCTTCAAGGAGGCACGAGATCTGCTGAGGCGCCACCCATTTCTCTCAAGTTCTGCTGCCCTTATCGTAGGGCTCTACCTCCATGCCGCATCCTCAGCGACGCTCCATGCGCATCTCAAGTTCCAGGGCACTCCAGGCTTCCCACCTCTGGTGGCACAGCGCCTATTGATGTCCAAGCGGTCCAGGCGGAGCCGCATATCACACGCAAGAGAAGCCCCAAGCCCACGCAATCCTCAGGTGCAAGCTCGCCCCGCATCTCCAAGTCCTTGCGATGCCCCCATGCGAGCCCGCACATCGCACATCTCCTCCCCGATCCAGGCGCAACTCCAACAGTACTGGCGACGCCAGCAACGCGTACTCCCGATCCCTAAGGCGGCGCACTCCTGCAGCCCAGGCGCACCATCGCCGGCCCCTGGCTTGCTCCTCCTTCTCCGCGCAGCAAGCGCGCGCAGCCAAGTCGAAGTCGCAACCTACTGGCGGTCTCCCCCCAGGTCGATGGCGATGATTCCTTCAGGATCTCCCGCAGTGGCGACGCAAAGCCCAGGCGGGGCTCCCAGTGCAGGCGGCGCAATGCAGCGTCGAAGGCCATCTCCTGGCGGCATTTTTTTTCTCTTTCCTTACAAAAAGGGTTCCCGATGGAACCTTTATTAAGTGTTTGGAAACCCTAGTGGGCGTTACTGTTTTCTTAAAAAAAAGTGGAAGGGAGAGCGGCTGCTAAAAAAGAAAAGAAAAGAAAAGGCAGACGGGGAGTTGGCCGTATAAAAAAAAAAGAAAAAAAAGAAAGGAGGGGAGGTGCAATTGGCCCATTGGGCCGTATTTAAAAAAAAATTATTAACAAAAAAAAGGCGCATACATGAAAAAAAAACCGTACGCAAAATTTTTTTCAAAAAAAAGGTTGCAAGGAAAAGCCGTAAAAGAAAAATGATGATGAACGGCTTCGAAAAAAAAAATTGCGGCTATTAAAAAAAAAGAAAATAGCCAAAAAAAATGATGATGATGTTTGAAAAGTCGAAAGAAAAATTGTGAAGTCGGCTATTTGTTTTTTTTCCCATCATTCTTGTCTTCTCCCAACTTTGTCGATGTTCATGTTCCGACAAGTATGGGAGAAAGGGGGAGTATATGTAGAGTCACAGGTCATCTCAGATATCTTCTCCAGTTCCAGATTGCAGATTCTCCAGACCATCCGATTTTCAGACTCTACGATTTTCATATGAAGATTTCATGCGCAGTTGTTCAGACTCGACGATTGTCTTCCGAGTCTCCAATTTCAGACACGCACAAGTGTGCGGTCATTGTCAGATGTGCATATGTTGCCATCATCATTGTCAGAGGTCCCCATCATTCTTCTAGTTGTCAGGCCAGAGTTTTCATGTGAGCCATAGGGACTCCAGAGCAGAGGACCATTCCCTATGCCATTGAGGGCAAGGGTTTTCATGTGGTATCATAGGTACACCAGAGCAGTGCACCATTCTCTGAGCCAGATGGGAGAGACCCAGTTCTCCGACGAGGAGACTTCAGGCGCAAGTTCAGACTCGACGGTCAGATTCCGAGTCTTCAGTTGACTCACACTCCAGCCCGTTCGTCCTCCTCACCTGCACGGCATGAGAAGCAACGTCCTCGACTGCAGCAATGTGCGCGTTGGGTTGATATTGTCCATAGTGTCTTGTAGCGTTGAGTTGAGTTTCTGTCTGTTTGTCCAAGCTGAGCATTGCATGCTCCAGCTTGAGGGGGAGTGTTGGAGTATTAAGTAGTGCGCCTCCAGTGTTTAGTCCCACATCGTCCAGTGGTGGGACTTGGAGGCTCTGGAGAGGCTATATAAAGAGCCCCAGACCTCCTGTAACAGTTGAGAAAGTGCAATGCATATCACGCCCCGTTGAGGGCTTCTCCCGTGGTTTCATCCCGCTCCTCACGGAGTAGGGTTCCACGTAAAATCCCGCTTGTTCTTTCTTGTTATTTATCTTTTTCCATGTTACGCTTCCGCTTCCGATTTTCTAACATTCACTAAAGCACTCTTCAAAGAGCCATTCCGGGCATGGATGTTCAAGCTGAGAACGATTACCATCTATGCTCCAGCTTGAGGGGGAGGGTTGAGATATCGGTAGATGTTTTTTTTTGGTTAAGTTATTTTAATCATTTCTTCTTGTGGAAATTCTATTTCTAGCGTGTAGTCTTCTATGCATAGGAGGATACTATCTCATTAAAATCAATTTACATTTACTACATATGCAAAATTAGGGTGAGAGGAATATTGGAGAGGAAAGGATGAAGAAGACACACTTGGTGCACGATAGTTTTTTTTTGAAAAAGAGAAGGGTGCAATCCCAAGGAGGGACCCACCACACGATATTTAATTAAGTAATCAAGATAAATAGTACAATTAAGCGTATGGCCAATTCAAAATAAGGGACCTAAAATGACGAAGCACATTCTCCTTGCCCATGCAAGATACTCTCGTTTCTAGCGCATCAAATGGTCCATAAAAAAGTGAAAGCCAAAGAGCTGTCCTCCTGTGAGTTGCTACAAGTTTGTTTGGATTCCCAGAATGATGTGATGCCATCGGTTACAAGCCAAGGGATCCAAACCCCTTCCCAAACCATAGAAGACTCGCTTGTTGCGTGAGATTTTGGGGAAGAAGTGAGGAGATGCGCATGGGAGAGAGTTAAAAAGAGGAGGAGAAGAGGAGATACTCTAATTTAATTTTAGTTTCAACTGTCTCTAAACAACAACCCTTAGTCCCTTTATATGAGGGCTAAAATTACAAAATAAAAAAAGAAACTAATCTCTAATTTGATTCCCTAAATTACTCACTCTAATAACTAATTAAAGATATCATGTGATCTCATTATTATAATAAAATTGAAAATTTCTACGATCTCAATTTGGACGATAAACCCACATTAGACTCTAATTGGATAACCTTAAAATTACCACAAACCCTAAATTAGTAATATCCTAATTTAACCCTAACCCATTTTCGTTTTGTATTAACTCTTTATGCTTCGAAAAATTCAGCTCTTGATGAATTGCGTGGTCTTCAGATTCTATGCGCAAACTTTTGATCAAGATGCTTTTGAGTCTGTGATAAATAAACATATGTGGTTCATACGGTGGGGCCTAAGCTGTTGATGCGACCCCCTTCACTTGTCGTCAATTTAAAGAGGGCCGTGAGTGAAGAACTGATGCGGCATATTTGGTGACGTCCATGGAGATGCGACAATCCTCTTAGAATTATCGTTGTTGTGATTGAAGAATCGATGTGGTATTTTCAATTGTTGTGCTATAGAATTTGAAGAAGCCATGGAGAGTGAAGGCATGGAAATTACAACACTGAGAAGAATGAGATTCTTCCTTGGATTTAACATCCTTTTATAAGATACTAATATAGCCTCTGGTTCTAATAGGAATATAATTTGGTGTTCTCTTTTTCCTATTTTAGCATTCTTTTTATACTTTTGAGAGAGGTATATGTCCTTAATTTTCCCAAATCAATCCCATATTCCCAAAGTTAAGGGACCCGTTTCGTTTTGAGAAGCACACAACCCATATAAGCGTTTCTTCTCTCCCAAGCACATGACAACGTTGGCTGAAGAGAAATCATAGGGAATGGCGACGCATGCAATGATGGCTTCTACTCTTCGGCCAAGCTTTCAATTGCAACAGGTTCATCATGTAGCACCCACACCTGGATCACCACATGCACAACCCAACCTTGTATGGGTTGTGAGTGAGGTTGGTTGCCTCACAGTGGATGGAGCTCAGTTGATGTCGATGATGGTTCCATAAGGGTAGGAACAATCATCATATATGATTCCAATGGATGGGGCCTTACTCTCCAACAATATGACAATGGCATAGGTCCTGGAGGTTCAGGTTCCAACATAAGGCAATCTACATGGTGGTGACCGAGATTCTAACCACAGCCATGGCGACGTTGCTATGCTATAAGTTGGCATCGAGGATAACTTGGTCGGTTGCAATAGCTGTAATGGCTGGGGCCACATCCTATCAGGCAAAATGGCAGTGGGTGAGGTTGTCCTGATGGTGGCGATGATCGTATCGGAGGTTTTAGCACCTTCATGGTAGTCATTGAACAACATAGGTATGTTAAGGACCTTTCTAGTGATGTGGTATTGCATCACAGGGCCTTGGGATGTTGACGATGGGGAGGAAGGGGTGAGGTGCCATTAGTGGTCATGTTGATGTAAGGGACGTTGGTCGCTGTAGCAGTGTTGGAGGTTTACGTCAAGGAATGTGGTGGTGACAATGGAGGATCTTGTGGCATAGGTGGTAGAGATGGTGTCATTAATATGAGTGGTGGTGGAGATTTGACACATTGGCGGGGTGAGGTATTGACAAGTGTGGTTTGTGAGACGATGGTGTGACTTGGAGGTATATTGGACCGCAATCGAAGATGAATGTTCTTGCATTCCTTTGTATTCAACATATTTACCTTGAACAGGTTGTATAGTAAACTATACTGATTGGATTCCTTTTTCTCTATTTCATCACTAGAGTTGTGTTGTACCATTGTGACCAAGGCCACAAAGATAAATGAATTTTCATGGAATCATGATTCCAACCAAATATGTACCTTCAAACTTGCTTTCATAGCGTGGCTTCAACCTCTTTTCTTTTACATATGAATAGGCACCATAATAGAATGACACTATTCATCTCTAATCACCAATGCTTGACAGGATCGTCAAATCATAGGGACGATTCAAACTCCATGCTCTGGTACCAACTGATGCAAATAAGAAAATCCAAAGGTAGAAAAATAGAGAGGATGGGAGAAGAAGAAAGCACGTCTGTAACACGTGATTTTGGTGGAGAAAGCACGAAGATGTCGGGTTCTGAGTTGAGATGGATTGTGAGATTGGCAGGGCTACTGTTGTGAACCCCTCAGGATCCGGGTACCCGTTTACGACAAAATTCGCAATAATTCATTCACATTGATCGCAGAAGTTGTAGAAAAGCAGGGAAAATTTTTCGCGCGGCTAATTATCCACATAACATTCACATTCACAACATAACCACAAAGTAAAAGAGATAATAGCATCAAAATTTTCTTTTCATTAATACTCATATCAAGTTACAATATGCACAAGGATCTTCCATTACAACATATATCCCAAAGAGTGATACAAAAGAGATAGCATTTACATCATCATCTGAACAAAAACTGAGACAAGTAATTCATACCGTCTAGTATAAACTCTGTCTCCAGGAAGCATGTATATACTGAACGGCTAATGAGTTGCAGGCTGTTTGCCTGCTACACACAAAATAGGAAAGAAGAGGCATCACTAACGTGAATACAAACCCACAGTTTAAAAATAAATAAGAAGTAATTTAATGTACAAAAGAGAGCAAGTAGAAAGGTAGAACAAGCACATTTTTTTTCTACTTGCATAAGTAAAAAGGGGTTTGTTTGTAATGCGTTTCTAATGATTTCCCCAGAACCCGGCATTTCCATATGTAACATATTTATATAGCAGTTGCGTAATCATGAGTGTATGAGTGTGAATGCATATATCTATTTCTTTAGAGATCATGTTGGTGAGTGAAAAATGGAAAAGTTGAGATTTTAAAGATCTATTAATTTATTTAAATTCTTGGGTAGAGATAATGGTCTTTTGATCATAACTTCTCCAAATCTTAACTTCAATTATTCAGATATAGCTCTAGATGTTGTAGATGTAGATATGGATGATCGAGATATAGAATCGCCAAGTCTGTTTGGCGAAGTAACTCAAGCGGTGAAGAAGCCTGCAAATGGCTCTTCCGTCTCGCCCTCTAATTGGAAGCGCGGTCCAATAGAGGGATAGGTCTACTCCCCAACTACGCCACTGAGACGGGTGAGAGAGACTCCCTAGAAAAGTCGCTCTAGAAAAACAGCCCGACTAGTACGGGCGGACGAGCTCGTACGTAAAAACTGAAAACCAAGGATCCCCCGCCTGGGTATCCTAAAGACAGGGTCAGCGGAACTGGTCTAAGTCGGGATCCCAACGAGGCGTAAAAAACACTGCGAGCTCGCGTAAAAACCGTGTAAAAGACTGGGATCCTAGACCCGCGCACTTGGCGGCCGCTGCCCTAACTGGGCATTCCTTTCTTCCGCCCAGGTGAGAGTCACCGCGCTCTCGCACGGTCGGGCGTAGAAGTCACCAAACCGGCACTAACTTATTATTTATTACTGATTCACAATCACACTGACTTGCTTGACAACTCACCTCTTTCTTAATTCTTCTAGTTAATCATACAGATCTAGGCCTCTTGGTCATCTAACTTATTGATAGTGATCCAATGATAACAGAGTATACCTTAAAGGATGATTTTATGAAGAGGATCTAACTTTGTGGTCATAGGTTATCTTTGATGACGTAAGAATATGAAGATGTTTATTGGGTAATGGATCCCTATACATTAATTACTTGTAGGATTCTATACAGACATTCGTACCAATACATAAACTTTGTATATATAAATTTATTATTATATTTTAAAAAAAATAATCAATCTCATGATTTAACTTTGTTATCATGCGTTAAGTCTTATTTGGCTTGCTTACCAAATTTATTAAGAGTGACTGGATTGTGTAATTTGATCTTGTATCTAATAAGAACATATATTAACATTGATTATTCTCCTAGTACTTCCTACATTCGTCTACTATCCCATGACCCTGTTTTCAAAAATTTTACATTAAACTTTGCAACCTTGTAGCATAAGTTGTAAGGGGGTCAGGTGGTAAAATTTAGACTCAAATCCAGTGCATGGGACAACCATGATGTTGGTTCTGGTGAGACCATCTTAGTATGTTGCCAATATTTTTGGCAGACATTAATTTATTACAATTTGCGAAGACAGCTAGTTATATGTTATTAATTTGGCATTGGCAACATAACATATAATACCAGATTTTTCAGTTGCTTATATCTTTCTTGACGATATGTGTTGATTGTTAGCGATTATATCTTGCAGACATAAATTTTCACTTTTATAATATATGGATATAATAAATCAAAGTAAATTTTTATTTAAAACCTATAAGTGAGAAGGTATCCTAAATAACATACGTAGACTTGTGGAATTTAAAGTTTTAATGAAGTGGGTTATAATAACGCTCAATAAAAAGAGAATGTATGATACTGTTCACCAGAGATATACAATTAAATTTCAGAGAATTCAGATTTGTTATACCACGACCTTCTCTAAAGCCACAAATAGCTTATGCAGGTTTCTGTCTGTTAATTTATTAGTACCAGATTATTCTAAATTTTATATTTCTGATATTTGATGTTTTGTATAAATCAACCTACTGTCACCGTTTATCTAGTTCATGCGGGGAAAAGCCGTATTATTATAACATGACAATTTAATGGTTCATGAATGAGAGTGAGATGTTTAAATTAACATCTTAACGTCCAGTAAGGATTTAACTACCACTATCGAGCAAGTTTCCGAAGCATTTACCCAAATAATTAGAGAAGGAAAGAAAGATGAAAGTATAAATTTTTTTTTACAAGAGAATCTGGGTAATATTAAAAGAATCCAAATTAATCATAAATCAATAATCAGGAGGAAGTGATCCATAATGAAATCTGATATATATTCAAGAAAGCAAATGATGAAATAGTAGAAATCTTGTGAAATCCATATGCATGGCAACAAAAGATAAGGCTAAGGGTTGTACCTAATTAGATTGCTTCAAATTTGGAAGAATAAATGGTTGCATGCAGCATGGAGAGTTGTTTTGAAGGTTTGGGAGAAAGCTCCAGCAATAAGGGAGGCTTCAATGGCTTGAGGGGAGACTGCAGGAGCCTCAAGGAGATGAAAGACAGTAGCTTCAGCTGCAGATTTTGCTCCTGACAGTGGCTGGACAGCAGCATTAACAAGATCTGGAGGAGACTTTGAGCTTTTATATTGGAGAGAAGAAGATGGGGAGAATAATGGAGAAGGGAAGAAGACGAGAGGAGTAGTTCTTGGTGAGATTGTGAGAGAAATAATAGCAGGGCTCTCCTCTTCTCTCGGCTGTGAGTCATTAGAAGAAATGGGAAGTGTATTAGGTGTTTATATAGAAATAGAAGAGGTCTTAAATCCAGCCAAGTGTAAGGAGAAATTAGGCCAAGTGGGAAGAAGGAATGGCCCAAGTGGAAAGAAAGAAAAGACCCCCAACGGCTGGAGTCTGCCACTGATTTTATTACTTTTATTATTTTTTTTTTCATTTATTTAAAATACAAAAATCGTCCTCATTCGCGCCTCGCTTGTCGGATTCCAACGCGAAATGTCTCGTTTTGATCGTCGTTGAACGACGATCAATATGAGTATAATATTCATATACTTTCGGTTGGGTTTTGAACCTCCGAATTTTTCGGATACGATTTTCGTTTTAAGATTAAATCTTGTGATTTAAAATATCAAATAACCTCCGATTGACGAACGGTCGATTCCGTTGGTCTTGTGTCGTCGAATCGGATCTAATGACGGTCTCGGTTCGTTTCGCGGTTTCCGAATTTGCGTCGCGGCTTTTCACGGCGCGCGTTACAAGGTGACCGATTTTTGGTCGATTTCGCCCGAACGACTTTTGATTCATGATCAATTGGTCGTTTTAGGTTGTTTAGTATTGACCGACAACGTTTTTGGGTTTATTGGACCCAAAATCGGACGAGTTCGGGTTTGATTGGAAACCGGATGCTACAAATATAAAAACCTCAAAGGGAGTCTCGTCCTCGAGACTCGAGTCAAGGTTAATAGGTATCTTGTTTGGATTTAATATGATCATAAAAACCTCAAAGGGTTTTGAACCCATAAAAACCTCAAAGGGAAAACAAGCCATATATTAATCATGTATTTAATTATAAAAGCTTGTTTTGATGCTTACATCAGAAAAGCTGCGGGTATCGTGCCCGCATGTCGGCTTCAGTCTCCCATGTTGCTTCTTTGACGCCGTGTCGGTGCCACAAAACCTTGACCAAGGAAATCTCCTTGTTGCGAAGCTTCTTCTCAGCGCGGTCAAGTATCTGGACTGGCTTCTCCTCATAAGTCAGATCCGGCTCCACGTCAAGATTCTCATAACTGATGATGTGCTGAGGGTCGTGCACATACTTCCTCAGGTTGGATACGTGGAAGACATCATGGATAGCTGAAAGATGTGGAGGAAGGGCTACTCGATATGCCACTTTCCCCAATCTCGCAAGAATCTCAAACGGACCCACATATCGCGGTGCGAGCTTGCCACGAACACCAAATCTCTGTACTCCCTTCATGGGAGATACACGGAGAAATACCCAATCTCCAACCTATAATTTATAGGAATGTTATTAGTATGAGATTAAGTTGAACGCATATATATCATAATTGAGTGGATGAGGAGAAAATAATTAGATTACCTGAAACTCTAAGTCTCTCCTCCGACGGTCTGCATAACTCTTCTGGCGGCTCTGTGCCGTCAGAAGCCTCCGTCTTACAAGATCAACAGCTCTCGCGGTCTCCTCCAGGAGATCTACAGAATGGAGAGCATGATCACCTACCTCACGCCAACTGAGAGGTGTGAGGCATCTCCGCCCGTATAGGGCTTCGAATGGTGCCATGCCAATACTGGGAGTGATAGCTGTTGTTGTACGTGAATTCCACCAAGGGTAAATGGTCCTTCAAGGACCCTTTCCACTCCAAAGTGCATGCGCGAAGTAGATCCTCAAGCGTCTGAATGGTGCGCTCACTCTGACCGTCAGTCTGTGGGATGATATGCAGAACTCATCTTCAGCTCTGTCTGTAGTGCTGACATGAACTGATGCCAATAATGTGAAGTAAATCTCGAATCCCTGTCAGACACCACCTCTCGTGGTATACCATGTAGCCTGATAATGTTCTGTACATAGAGCTTGGCCAACCTGGATGGAGTGTAAGTCGTGTTGACAGGTATGAAATGGGCTGACTTGGTCAACCTATCAACAACGACCCATATGGAATCATGGCCACCTGGTGTCTTCGGCAATCCCGTGATAAAATCCATAGAAATGCTCTCCCACTTCCACTCGGGAATGGGGAGAGACTGCAGTAATCCTGGCGGTCTCCTGTGCTCAGCCTTGACCATCTGACATGTCATGCATCTGCTAACATGTAGCGCCACATCGCGCTTCATTCCATCCCACCAGAAATGTCGACGCAGATCATGGTACATCTTCGTACTGCCTGGATGGATAGATAACCGTGAACTGTGTGTCTCATCGAGAATGTCTCTGCGAAGCTGCTCATCATTGGGTACAACGACCCGTCCTGCCTTCCACAAAATAGACTCCATCACAACAAAGTCGTCAAATTCGTCCTTGACGACGCGCATGTATCTATCTCGGATCCAAGGATCGGTCTTCTGGCCTTCTACAATACGATCCCAAAGACTGCTGTATCGTGGAGGCACGGCGGTAGAAATGGATGTGCTCTCCTGAGGATGCCAATCGGTCAAAGCTGCAAGCGTGTCCCACGTGTATAGCCAGTTCGCCGTACCATCAGCATGTGCTCTCCTGCTAAGTGCATCAGCTACCACGTTTCCCTTACCGGGATGGTAAGAGATCGTGCAATCATAATCCTTCAACAACTCGAGCCATCTGCGCTGCCTCATGTTCAGCTCCTTCTGATCAAAGATGTACTTCAGACTCTTGTGATTTGTGAAAATCTCGAAGTTCACCCCATAAAGATAGTGACGCCAGATCTTCAAGGCGAAGACAACTGCCGCCAACTCCAAATCATGTGTGGGGTAGTTCCGCTCGTGCGGTCTCAACTGCCGTGATGCGTAAGCAATCACCTGTCCTCTCTGCATCAACACTGCTCCTAGACCTTCTCCAGATGCATCTGTGTAAACTGCATAGTCCTGAGTGCCTGAAGGAAGAGCAAGAATAGGCGCTGTAATCAACCTCTCCTTCAGTGTCTGGAAGGCCTGCTCACATGAATTGTCCCAAATAAATGGAACTCCCTTCTGCGTCAGTCGTGTCAGAGGGCGAACAATGCGTGAAAATCCGCTGACAAAGCGTCTGTAAATAACCTGCTAGCCCAAGGAAGCTCCGAATCTGCGTGACAGTCTTGGGCTGCTCCCAAGACATAACTGCATCTATCTTCGCAGGATCAACTGCAATGCCTGCTCCAGAAATGATATGTCCGAGAAATGAGACCTGGGATAACCAGAACTCGCACTTGCTCAACTTGACATATAGCTTGTGCTTCCGCAATGTATCTAAGACAATCCGTAGATCATTTGCATGATCCCATTCATTCCGTGAATAGATGAGCACATTATCGATGAACACCACTACAAACTTGTCCAAGTATGGACGGAAGATACGGTTCATCATATCCATGAAAGCCGCAGGTGCATTGGTGAGTCCAAACGGCATCACCACAAACTCGTAGTGTCCATAGCGAGTCCTGAAGGCTGTCTTCGGAATGTCCGACTCACGAATCCTCAGCTGATGGTAGCCTGAGCGAAGATCGATCTTTGAGAAAATCGAAGATCCCTGGAGCTGATCGAATAAATCATCGATGCATGGACAAGGATAACGGTTCTTCACCGTTCTCTTATTCAGCTGCCTGTAATCGATGTACAGTCTCATGGATCCATCATTCTTCTTGACAAATAGAACCAGAGCACCCCAAGGTGAAGTGCTCGGTCTCACGAATCCCAAATCAAGTAACTCCTGTAGCTGCACCTTCAGCTCCTTTAACTCAGCTGGTGCCATACGGTAAGGAGTCATCGAGATCGGCTGGGTATCTGGTAGTAATGTGATCTCGAACTCGATCTCTCTCTCAGGAGGTAATCCTGGTAGTTCATCAGGAAACATGTCTGGCTATTCTGATACTACTCGGATGTCCTGTATCATCGGCTCCTGATCAGATACCTCCTGAACAAACGCAATGTATGAATCACAATCCTGATCAACAAGTCGTGTCTGTGCTCCGGGCTGGTCCTACAGGTAGTCCATCTACTCGCTGCGACCCAGATGGTCGAGCGGAATCTGTGCCATTTACAGATACTTATCATAAATGCTTTTTCTCTTCTTGGGATATAATATGAAAATTAATGAAATTGGTGACATCTGTGGTTATAGAATATGAATGTCATATTTCCCTTCTCGAACTTACGACAAGTCGGAAGACTGTCGCTATTCGAGAACTTAATGCGATCGGAATTGAAATACAGCGAATGTGCGTATCGGGGTACCACTGCTCTGATACCAAACTGTGAACCCCTCAGGATCCGGGTACCCGTTTACGACAAAATTCGCAATAATTCATTCACATTGATCGCAGAAGTTGTAGAAAAGCAGGGAAAATTTTTCGCGCGGCTAATTATCCACATAACATTCACATTCACAACATAACCACAAAGTAAAAGAGATAATGGCATCAAAATTTTCTTTTCATTAATACTCATATCAAGTTACAATATGCACAAGGATCTTCCATTACAACATATATCCCAAAGTGTGATACAAAAGAGATAGCATTTACATCATCATCTGAACAAAAACTGAGATAAGTAATTCATACCGTCTAGTATAAACTCTGTCTCCAGGAAGCATGTATATACTGAACGGCTACTGAGTTGCAGGCTGTTTGCCTGCCACACACAAAATAGGAAAGAAGAGGCATCACTAACGTGAATACAAACCCGCAGTTTAAAAATAAATAACAAGTAATTTAATTTACAAAAGAGAGCAAGTAGAAAGGTAGAACAAGCACATTTTTTTTTCTACTTGCATAAGTAAAAAGGGGTTTGTTTGTAATGCGTTTCTAATGATTTCCCCCAGAACCCGGTATTTCCCATATGTAACAATTTATATAGCAGTTGCGTAATCATGAGTGTATGAGTGTGAATGCATATATCTATTTCTTTAGAGATCATGTTGGTGAGTGAAAAATGGAAAAGTTGAGATTTTAAAGATCTATTAATTTATTTAAATTCTTGGGTAGAGATAATGGTCTTTTGATCATAACTTCTCCAAATCTTAACTTCAATGATTCAGATATAGCTCCAGATGTTGTAGATGTAGATATGGATGATCGAGATATAGAATCGCCAAGTCTGTTTGGCGAAGTAACTCAAGCGGTGAAGAAGCCTGCAAATGGCTCTTCCGTCTATCCCTCTATTGGACCGCGCTTCCAATTAGAGGGCGAGACGGAAGAGCCATTTGCAAGCTTCTTCACCGCTTGAGTTACTTCGCCAAACAGACTTGGCGATTCTATATCTAGATCATCCGTATCTACATCTACAACATCTGGAGCTATATCTGAAACATTGAAGTTAAGAATTGGAGAAGTTATGATCAAAAGACCATTCTCTCTACCCAAGAATTTAAATAAATTAATAGATCTCTACAATCTCAACTTTTCCATTTTTCACTCACCAACATGATCTCCGAAGAAAATGATATTTGCATTTACGCTCACACACTCATGATTACGCAACTGCTATATAAATATGTTACATATGGGAAATGCCGGGTTCTGGGGGAAATCATTAGAAACGCATTACAAACAAACCCTTTTTACTTACGCAAGTAGATGTAAATTGTACTGGTACCACCTTTCTACTTGCCCTGCTTTTGTACATATTAAATGTCAAGTTATTTTTATAAATTTTAGGGAGGTACCAGCAATGGCTGACGCCTCTTCTTTCCTATTTTGTGTGTGGCAGGCAAACAGCCTGCAACTCAGTAGATATACATGCTTCCAGGAGATAGAGTTTATACCCGACGGTATGAATTACTTTGCCTCAGTTTTTGTTCAGATAATGATGTAAATGTTATCTCTTTTGTATCACACTTTGGGATATATGTTGTAAATGGAAGATCATTGTACATGTTGAAAACTGATATGAATATTAATGAAAAGAATTTTGGTGCCATATTGTCTCTTGTACTTGTGGTCATGTGTGATGGAAATGAATGTCAAATTTGCGCGAAAATTTTTTTTCCTGCTTTTCAACAACGCTGCGATCAATGTGAATGAAATATTGCGAATTTTGTCGTAAACGGGTACCCGGATCCTGAGGGGTTCACAACTGTGGATTACTTTTGTTGTTTGTCATGTTGTTCCCCAACCACGAGATGGTACTGACTCGAGGGGGGGTCTTCCCTCTCTCTCAACCAACAATTGGCTCTCATTAGGGACTCCCACATTGATGAAGTTAGGACAATAGTTCGGAAGCTGAATGCTGATGGGGCGTCGGACCCTAATGGTTTCCTAGTGTCTTTCTTCAAGGAAATCTAGGATGTTGTTCGATCAGACTTGTTTGAAGTGTTGTCTGAATTTGATTCGGCAAATCACATCTTTGATAGAATTAATATGGCACTTATTTTCCTCCTCCCTAAGGAGGGGGCAGTCAGAATTGAGGATTACTGCCCTATTGCTATTTTAAATACAGTGTACCTGGTAGTTTCCAAGGTTCTTACAAATTATTTGAGCATTATTCTACATGATCTCATCACACTAGTGCAGAATACCTTCGTCCCTGATCGTCTGATGATATATAGTGTGGTCATCGCTTCTGAAAAGTTTGGTGACTTGGTATGGAGTCATGATTGCGACGCTTTTTCTAGAGTCTGTTTATTTGGCAGTCGAGAGGTTTGCACTTAGTGAATTGTGAGCTGGTTTCGTCACCTAAGGAGCATAGTGGCCTTGGGGTCTTCAGATTGGAGGAGATGAATAAAGCCTTACCGTTGAAGTGGGCGACGTCAAGATTGTGGGGGTAGGGTGACGACCTCACCTGCAAGCTTCTTCGTGGTATTTATGGTATTCAGACACAACCAGTTATAGATGTCTCCTCCCAATGTCTCTCCCATGTGTTCTGGAATGGGATCTGTTCAATTGTGCATGAGATCCCAGAGAAGATGCACATGGTAATCGATAATGGTGAATCCTTCGGTCTTAGAAGGTTAATCGGATTGGGGATGGACCGCTTAAGGAGCACTTTCCATGCCTTTTCATGCTCGCAGATGACCATGAGACACATGTAAAGGACGCCTGGGTGAATGGGAAATTGATGTAATGTTTCTCATCCCCTTTATCTTTTTTGAGAGAATCTCGTCCCCTCTATCTGAACATCATTTCAGTGAATTCTTGTAGATGACGGAGGAGATTGGGATCAGTTCGGGCCTGACATCGGGTCGTGACCACATGATGTGGCGTGATGGCTTCTTCTTGGTCAAGAAGGCCTACAATGTCGTAATAGCCACTTATGGCCCTGACTCTGGAAATAGGGAGACATATTGTAACATGATAGGGATTCCGAAGGCTTTGATGAAGATCAACGTCTTTCTTTGGTTACACTGGCTTGAGCGATTACTTACTAAGAAGAGAAGATGCACTTTTGTGCCAGGGGATGACACCTCTTGCTCCATGTGTACTGGAGTTGATGAGGAGCCCTGGACCATCTTTCTATTCATGCATTCATGTTTAGGAGAACTGGCAGGCGTTGGACATTCAGTGGGTGGACATCTCCTCCTATACGGCCTTCTGGAGCTCTATGGTGGCCAAACAGTTTAGGTTTATGGTGGAGTTGTTACATCTTGTCGTGGTGATCTTGGCAATATGGCTTTCACTTAATGCGATCATTTTTTCACTTGAACATGTTTTATGTTGATAATGTAACTCATCTCGCTAGATCTCTTCTCGAGACCTGGCTACTATAAGCTCTTCTATTATCTTTTCCTTTTAATATTTTTTGGGGCGAACACCTCCGGGAATGTTTCCCCCCTTTTTTGTCTAAAAAAGGAAATCGTGGAGATGCACGAGAGGGAGATAGAGGAAATGAGAAATATAATGGAGAAACTAAAATTTTAGTGCCAACTATAACTGCTCTAAATAATAACTGATATCTCTTTTATATAAGAGGGGTGAGATTACAAATAAAAGAAAACTAATTCCTAATTTGCTCCTAAATTGACTTAACTAAATAACTAATTAGTAATCACACACGATCTCTTTTTTTAAATAAAAATCAAATTGCAATTGAATTAAATTGGACGTAATTATAGACTAACCCCAACCCTGATTTAATTAAACTCTAATTTAACGGACGGACAATCCTAATTTATTAAAAACCTATTTTCCAATCTCACGTTGCATTGGATTATCCTATTACTTTTTACACTTTTGGTTTTTTCCATACCAGCACACTGCGCATATGTAGCAGTACGTGAACCCTTTGTGCAGTTCTGGATGGAAGCTTTGTGGTCCAGTTCTTTGGGGAGGAGATCAGGGTAGGATTTTGTTGGAAAGATTGTGGTAGTATTTAGGATAGGGTGGCTCCCTTCTCAAGACGTTTATTTACGAATGGGTGTGAATTGGGTTGATGGCCAGGGTTTACAACGCTCTAGATGAAGAAATATGCTCCTATTCTAATTATTACTCACAACCCCTTTGAGGGGTCTCATCTTTCTACTTTAATTAACACTTAACTGCATGAGCCTCTCCTTTTCAATTGGGTTCTACCAACCGGTCATTTTAAGCAAGCCATTTCCAATTTTACAAAAAAGTTGATTTGGAATCTATTAGTATACAATCAACAGAATCAATGTCAATTTCTTTTAGATCTAGATGGAGATTTTAAGCAGGCAATTAATCCTTAATGCCGGGGCCTGTAAATAAGCTACATCTATTCTCATTCGTATTCATGCCTTCTTTACACTATTATAAAATGAAATGCACTTACCTTTACTCTCACGCTCTTTGCTCTAACTGAGTTCTATGCTGAAATTCATTTGGCAGGACTATTCCATTCGGGTGGAACCTTATAACAGCTGGCTACATAGAGCAATCACTTGTAGGGGTATGGCCTTTACTTGAATATATCACAACTCTTAAGAATTTATTTATGCCACTGCTCGAAAGTCATTTTCAAGTCTGTAGTAGATTTATTTTAATCCAAGTTGGGCCTTCAATTGGGGAATCTCACTGGTTTTCTATTCATAACATCCTTATCTCTGGCAGTTGCAGTAGCATAGTCCTTGGATGAATAATCAGTAGTGGATACTTCTTTTTCTCTATATTCCTAGACACTTTTTCTTGGAAAATGGTGTATCTATAAGAGGCAAATTCCTAAGTAATGTAAATGAAAAACTTAATTCCTCCAATAAGCCAACAATTTTCTCTCTCAATACTGCACACATATCACATAGACTGTATGCGCTATAGGGTAACACATACATTCTAGGCACTTCACTATAACTCACATATTCTTTGCATTTTTCCTATATAAAACACATAGAATGTGTGTGATATGCTCTGCTACTAAAATAAGTAAACTGAACCTTATATCCCCAAAACCCGCCCGACAGTGGACTCCTTCACTGTTTCTCACGAGGGGTGCTCCTTGTTCTGTCGTTTTCCAAAGCAACCGAAGCAGACTCCTTGTCCTCTGTTGCCGCATCCTCCACTGCTGATGCCTCATGCTACCTACTCAGGTCCCACCTCTCGTTCTCTACTCATGTTTTTCTCTTCTAGGGCAACTTAATCTCAAGTAGCAGTAAGCCAATACCTTCTCTGATGGTTGGAAACTTAGAGTTCCGTGTTTTTTTATGGATTTTTATTCATTATTAGTGGTTGTTTTAGTGGAACATTGGCCTTATGCATGACCTAAGATGATGTTGATGCATTTTATAGGGGGTCAATGGCATCTGTGTATTGCATGTTTGAATTGAAGAGTCGTAATGCCGACTCTAGTTGTCCGATTTTGTGAGATCTGGTATTGCGAACGTCCATACCTTTCGGAGAGTTGTTGGAATTGGTTTGCAGGAAATTTTATTGGATAGAAGCAGTAACAACATTAAGATATCGCATCACATTGGAACTAACACAATGATGTCATCTATTACAGACGTTGATGATGTTCAGGGTGTTTTTCTTTACACCAAGAAAATTGCAAAGTCAGCTCCCATAGAGATGGTAGTAGATGCATCTTCTATTGAATGTGCACTTGGTGACCACATCTTAGGAGCACATGGTTTTCCCCCTAAGGTAGATTTGTCTAGCGAGGTCCCACCTACTTTGGTCCCTAATGAGAGTAGCTATATCAATGAGGCTGTGCTGAAGGAACGAATCGTGTTCTGAATAATTGTCCATCGCAGGTCACTGATGACGAGAAGAGGATAAAACTGAGGAAGTTGAAGACGATGTTGTGAATGACCATCTAACAGATGACATTCCTCTTAACAAGCTTATTGCCTCATCCATAATATTCTACTATGTGATAGGCGGTGATGGCTTGTCAATTTTGAAGAGAATTTTCGAAACGAAAGTGGCATTGATAACATTGGCCATGAATTGTGTAAGGATTACACTTTCAAAACAAAAGATGACCTTATCTTCTGTGAAGTACCGCATATTTTCTCATTACAACTTCACAATCAAAGAGTCTACCACATTGGTTTGGTCCATCTTGCGCACGATGGACTCCAAGAGTTGCAAGTGGTTTTTACGTGGCCATTATCACAAATAGATGGGATGTGGGTCAAGGTTGCAAAAATCTGTAGTCGGTACTCGGTCGGTTGGGTCACTGACTAAGGATTAATCGGCAGTCGGGCGACTAATCGGATTTAGTCAGACTTTAATCATCTTTGAATTTTATGATTATTTTAAATATATAACTCATTTTTATACATATATTTACATAGATTTTGTACATTTTTATAATACCATGATAAAATAAAATAAGTAATTGAATTTAAATAAAACATTAAGCGTATTATAATAAGTTTGCTTATAAAAAAGCAAAACATTAAAAAAACATGGTATCTCCAAGCAAAAATTGATCGATTAGCGTACCTAATCGGAATTAGTCGGTACTCGGTCGGCCACCCCACTAACTAGACTAGTCAGACCTACTAGTCGGGCCAGTCGGGCGACTTTTGCAACACTGATGTGGGTAATCTCAAACTTGGCAATCCACACTCCTGCATCAATCCGAATGTCAGTCAGGACCATCCCCAACTTGACTGCAACTTCATGGCCCGGGAGGTACTAGGCTTTGTGAGGGACATCCCCATTGTTCCAGTATCCACTTTTAGGACTCATATTCAGAAGGTATACAAGTATTGGGTTACAAAGAAAATAATTTGGGATGCTAGAAGAAAGGCAATTGCAATCGTCTATGGTGAATGGAAGAAATCGTATGCGGAGATGACACACTTGTTACATGCTTTGCATGTCGTGGACTGAAATTGCAATTACACATACAGAGCATCTCGATCCAAAGAAGTCACATTGTCGTAGATTTCAACAGTGTTTCTGGGCATTCAAGCCATGCGTTGAAGCCTTTAAGCATTGCAGGCCTTTGATAAGTATTGACGGGATACATTTGTATAGGAAATATAAGCAGAAATTATGGATTACATGTGGGATTGACGGTGACAAACATATTGTCCCACTTGCTTTCGGTATCTTGGACGAGGAATCTATGCCAAGTTGGAAGTGGCTTCTTTCTGTGTTGTGGTTCAAGGTTGTTGGGATGCAAATATCTTGTTTGAGAACTCTCTCCTCACAAGGGAAGCCTAAATGAAATGTTAGTCCAAGCTATCATATGCATTGGAGAAGTTGACATACCAAAGCATTTCGTTCACATTTCGCCCTTCCAGTTGGCCACTATCTCAATAATCATCACCAGGTTATCCATCATTCTGCCTACATGGGATGAAAACCTTTTGTACTCGTGAAAAACTACTATTCATAACCATGCGCAACCTATTAGCTAGGTTCTTTGCCTCTATGATGTACACTGCATTTGACAGTATAATGGGCTGGAAGTCCTCCATTTGCTCAAACACCTCCTTCTTAGGAAGGAGAACAATAATTGCCATGTTAATTTGGTCAAAACTAGAGTCCTTAGCAAAGAATTCTTCCATCACCGTCATAAGATCACCATGAATCTCATCTAAAATTTTGAAATGAATCGAGAAGCCATCCAACTCAGGAGAGTCCTTTGCGATCAACTCGTGAATCACAGTCTGAATCTCGTCCACCCAAAGCTTTGAATCAAACGATTACTTTGCCCTGGTTGTAAACAAGAGGCCTTAATGCCTAGCCACTACCCCTAGTTCTCATGGTCAAAGTGCTAAAATGGCCCACATGAACCATGTTCACCTCCATATCACCTTCCACTCCCGTGCCATTATCCACAAGAGAGTGAATCAAATTGCATATCTGCCTTCCATTGGCTATTGTATGAAAAAATGGTATGACCATCACACTCCTGAAGCTACTTTTGGTGAGGTTTCTACCTCTACCACTCAACTTGTCACTTCTTATCTTCCTTCAATACCACATTTTTCTTGACCAATCGCTCATCAAGCTCTGCCTTTGTGAGATCACTATCATCATCCATCAAATCAAACCTATTATTTTGTTCTTGTGCCTCAAGAGTCAAGACGCCTCTGACAGCGGGTTTCTTGCACGCCATTTTGGAACACGATCAACAATCTCTTCAAGGCGGTAAGCTTAAAGAAAACTCATGCCATGGTCGAACCATCGTGAGAAAAAGAGGACCAGTGATTTGCCACTAGCTCGCGAAACCCATCCTCTAATATCCAAGAGCGTTCAAATTGAAACATGGATTGGGGGTACATATCCTCCCATAAGACCCATGATTTTGGAGTAGGGTCTGACGAGTATAAGTCGAGAAAAAACAAATGCTGGCGGAAAAATCACCATTAACTGAACTAGTGTGAAAAAGATGGTCAAGGCAGGATCAAGAGACGGAGCTCTCAACGACAATCCAAAGCCTCAAACACCTTGAGGCCGAGCTCACAGTTAACATGGTTAAGTCTGTTGATCCAAGATCTTGACCACCTTGGTGATGCGGACGATTTCTATAGAGCAGAGCGATATTGAAATCACACTTAACTGAACAAGTTTCCAAGGATAAATGCATTCTAATAACCCTCAGATTACTCATGTAGTTTTGGTCTTCTTAGAAAATTGATGACCTATAAACAAAAGAGAAAATCAGAACCATACCATTAGCAACACCACTGGTAATACATGGTGTCAAAATACCTCCTCAAGAGAGAAAATATCTGAATTCCAAGTAATAACTAGCCCCCTTCCCCGTACTGACACCATCAATAGCCTTGAATCGATAGAGGCAAGGAGCACCCATATGTTTCCATGGTCCATCCGCCCACTCAATTCAATTAATTGCATTGACTCAAAATAATAGTTTCTTGTAACAACACAATATCACTGTGCCCACCCCCCAAAAAGCCATCCCCTGTCCGCACCTTCCTCTTTTTAGGGTCCCCAAGGCGTTCCATGATACGATCTTCACTTATCAATGATTTTTTACCCTTTGTAATACGAGATTCCCATGGCTTTGATCTAAGCGGGAGATGTTGTAGGGTTCATGTTGACCTTGTGATCAAGAAAACCCTCAGCAAGGATTTAATCTTGGATTGGAACAAAGGAGCACAATACAAGGGGATGGAGAGCGAGAAGGAGAGGGATAGGGTGAGGGTGAGGGAGAAGGAGAGGGAGAACGAGAAGTTAAGGCTTGCAAGATCAATGCTTTTCCCTCGTCCAGCGTACAGGTCGGCTTCGACGTATGGAAGGGTCCCTCTTCCATCTCTAGGCTGGCGACTTATCTCCACGGACGCGTCTACGAGTATATTTCGCGACCGCACGAGGCGATGTTTCAAGTACGGGGACTTCGACCACTTTGTTGGAGTCCGCCTCAATGTTGTGACATGCTTCGGGTGCGGTGGGATTGGTCATCGACGCAGGAGCTAAACAAGCCGCGGATGCAAGTCGAAGAGACCTTTAACCGATTTCGTCCCTGATCTCAAGTTGCTGCTGATAGTCGTTCACCACTGGAGAAGACTCTAACCGGCATCTGTTCCAACCACGAAGAGTGCTTCAACGAGGCGACGACGGACATTGGTCTCAGAGTAGGTGCTTCGTTGGGGGGGGGTTGTCGTTCTTCTGGAGAACTCCATGGTTTGCACCAGGGGGCTCTTTGACGCAGAGGTGCGATGTCTCCTCGATTGTGCATTGGTTGGCCGGGTGAGTGGTGTTGTTTGGCGTCGCCCGATTCTCAGAGACGGAGCCTCGCACGAGGTGCATTACAAGGTCTTAACATTGGCAGGGCTTTCGCTCCATGCAAGAGATTTTGTTTCTGTTGAAAGACTGTTGGCAAGCTATGCTAAAATGGTTTCAATCATCTGTGATGGACTGTCGAGGGGATCCGATATCAACGTGAGAGTGGAGCTTGTGACACATCTATCGTCGTTGCCACCGGAGCTCGCTCTTCGAATCGGGATGGCGGTGTTTCGCATAGGAGTCTTGGAGGCGGAGCATGTGGTTGGAGACAAAGGGGTCGACGGGGAGCGACGGCTTCCGACGATGATAAGAGGAAGCAGAACCATCGCTAGGGAAGCAAAATTGTTGCGAATTTCTCGGGATGGAGCATTATTTCAACCTCACGATCTTTCAAGGACATTTTGATGTCGAAAACGGACCCTGATGGTTTTCGGGCCGAGCGAATGATTCGTGGGCCGGATCCAATCTATTCGGATCCTTTTCCCATTAGTTCAAGTCGCCCGATCAGAATCCACCCCTAAATGCGTCGGATCACACATTTAGACCGGGTCGCACATTTCAATCGGATCTTTACCTCTTCAACTTATCCGTGACACGCCTCGGGATCCGGGTTACCCGTTTACACATCACTCACAGTAGTACGTTCGCTATATATCGCATTAGGTTACCGAAAATGCGGGAAAATTTTCCGCGATTCGAATGACATTCACAATAGTGATAAACAACCACATACCTAGCAATTGTCACTAATTTCATATTTGCATTAATTTTCATATAATGTTACATGTGTCAAAAGTAAATGACATTCTGTACATGTATCCCAAAATATAATGGAAAAGGGAAATAAGCACATATAACTCTCATGTGCTTATTTGTCTTTTCCGTTATATTTTGGGTTACATGTACAGAATGTCATTTACTTTTGACACATGTAACATTATATGCCGCTGTCCTAACTGGGCTTCCTATCTCCCTTCCAACTAAGGGTCAACGTGCCCTCGCACGGTCAGGTGTAAGGGTCACCATGACCGGCACGATCAACTGCCATCACTGATTTACTATCATACTCACTTACTTGATTACTAATTTATAGATCTAGGTATCTTGTCCACAACCTGATTACTAGTGATCTATAATAAATGGTTTATACTCAAAGGATTATTTCATGAAGATTTTCAGACTTCAGTCATAAATCACGTATGGATCCGGAGTTAATTAATGATCTGAAATTGATACTAAATTTATGGATCTCACCCCAATTCTTTAAAATTTTAAGGCACGAAACAGTGACATAATTATATGGTCTAATTAGATCACAATCATGCCATTTTGTCCCCAATTCTCCAAATTTTAGATCATGAAATCAGTGGTCTGCATTTAGATCTAGATGCATGCAATCACCACCAAAATTCCTATTTTTTAAACATGCAAACGGAGCATATTAAGTGATCTGAAATCGTGATCAGTTCCATGTGTATGCTCACATTTTCATCAAAATTCAAAACCAATTACTTGGGTTTTGAAATTGGTTTCTAATTTGACATGAAGGCAACAAGAGGGAGGTTGGGGATTGTACCTTGGATCTCCAAAATTAGAGATCAACTTCAGCATGCATGCAGTTCCAAACGGGAGGTCTTCCAGCTACTGTTTGAAGAAGCCACAACAAACAGATGGCTGCTTGGGAGGCTCCAGCAACAGCCTTAGGAACAAGGAGCATGTAGTAGCTCCAACTGCTCCTCCAGGAGTAAGGACAACAGCTATGGCTGCTGTAGGGGGAGCTATAGCAGCAAGGGTTTCAACAACAACTCTTAGAGCTGCATGACAATAGCTCCAGCTGGAGGCTGCATTTGGAGCAGCTCCAGCAGGGACTTGGGGCTGCAGCAGGGGCCCAAGAGCAGCAAAGAGCTGCTGCTTTGGAGCAACAACGAGGATTCCAGAATAAGGGAAATTTGGGGCTTCTTCACGGAGGAAATAGAGAGAAAAGAGAAGGGTTTGGGTGCTATAAATAAGGAAAGGGAATGAGCTCTTGTGTTGACAAGTGGAGGAGAGGAAGGCCAAGTGTTGGGGGCTGCTGGAATTTGCTATTTTTTATTTTTTTATTTTTTAAAAAACCTTTTTATTTCCATTATCTCTCTCATATGACATACCAAAGTCATCTGTATTTGCATATCGATTCTCCGATTCAGATGTACAATGGCTCGTTCGACCGTCTAGGAATGATGATCAAACAATATAAAATTTATACTTTTCTGATCCAAGATGGATTCAGAAATTGACGAAATACGGTCTTCATTTTTTGATCAAAATTTTGTGATTTAAATGATCAAACGACCTCCGATTGAGGACGGTCGATTTTGTTGATTTTGTTTCGATTATACAAATTTTATGGTGGTCTCAAATTATTTTTGCAGTTTCCGATTGAGTCACGGCTTTTCCGATGGCACGCCGTACGATGCAATCAATTTTGATCAGTTGATCCAAACAAATTCTGATTTACGATCTATGGATCAATTCAGATCACTTAATATCGATCGATAGTTTTATCGGATCATGTGGACCCTAATCGGGTTGGGTTCGGTTTCAGATTCAGGTGATTCGGATTCGGGTGTCACAAGTATAAAAACCTTAAAGGGAGCCTCGTCCTCGAGACTCGGGTTAATGTCATTATGTGTTTAATGTGAGTTTCCTCTTACAATAAAAACCTCAAAGGGTTTTGAACCCATAAAAACCTCAAAAGAAAAACAAGTTATGTTCTTTCAACATGTATATAATTAAATAGGCTTGTTTTGACGATTGCTCAAAAAGAGCTTCGGGTATCATGTCCGCATGTTTGCTTTTGTCTCTCATATTGCCTCTTCGACACCATGTCAGTGCCATAGCACCTTGACTAGGGGGATCTCTTTGCTGTAAAGCTTCTTTACAACACCATCGAGTATCTGCACTGTTCTCTCCTCGTATGTCAAGTCGGTCTCCACATCAAGATTTTCGTAGCTGATGACGTGTCGAGGGTCCTGCACGTACTTCCTCAGGTTGGATATGTGGAAGACATCGTGAATGGCTGATAGGTGTGGATGAAGGGCTATTTGATAGGCCACCTTCTCTACACGTGCAATGATCACGATCCAATAAACTGTAGTGCCAACTTGCCAAAAACACCAAATCTCTGTACTCCCTTCATGGGAGATACTCGTAGGAACACCCAATCTCCCACCTGTATTCTCATGAATTTCACAAGTATGAAAGATTAAGTTAAATCTTGATAAGTCGTAATTGCAAATGGATTAAGAGAGGAGGATCAGATTACCTGGAATTCTAAATCTCTTCTCCGACAGTCTGTATAGCTCTTCTAGCAGCTCTGAGCTATCGGAAGCTTCTGCTTTACGAGATCAACAACCCTCACAATCTCCTCCAAGAGATCTACGGAGTAAAGAGTGTGGTCACCTACCACACGCCAATTGAGAGGTGTGAGGCATCTCTGCCCATATAAGATATTGAATGGTGCCATGCTGATGCCGGAATGATGGGTGTTGTACATGAATTCTATCAACGGTAAGTGGTCCTTCCAGGATCTTTTTCATTCAAGGGTACAACACATATCGAATCCTCAAGTGTCTGAATGGTATGTTCACTCTGTCCGTCGGTCTACGGATGGTATGCAGAACTCATCTTCAGCTCCGTATGTAGTTTGACATGAACTGATGCTAGTAGTGCTATGTGAACCTCGAGTCTCCGTCAGACACTACCTCACATGGTATACCATGAAGCTTGATAATATTCTGCACATTTAATCTAGCCAATCTAGATGGAGTGTAGGTCATGCTGACATGTATGAAATGATTGACTTGGTCAACCGGTCAACAGTGACCCAAATAGCATCGTGGTCACCTGGTATCCTCGACACTCCAGTGACAAAATCCATAGAAATACTCTCCCACTTTCACTCGGGAATGGATAGAGACTGTAATAACCCCGACAGTCTCCTATGCTCAGCTTTGACCATCTGATAGGTCAAGCACTTGCCAACGTGACATGATACATCTTGCTTCATCCCGTCCCACCAGAAATACCTGCACAGATCACGATACATCTTTGTGCCAGGATGAATAGGCAATCATGAATTGTATGCCTCATCAAGAATGTCTCTGCGTAATTGCTCATCGTTGGGCACAATGACCCGGCCATCTTTCCATAAAATGGACTCTGTCACCACAAAAATCGTCACATTCGTCCTTGGTAACATGCATATATCTATCTTTTATCCAATGATCTGTCTTCTGACCTTCTACTATGCGATCCCATTGTTGGAGTATAAGTTGTATGCGTCACTTATGCGGGAGATGGGTAAATGGATCTCTCTAGGATCCATTTACCCCATCCGGTTGTTTTGTCGCAGATCTACCGTCTGTGGGATGTGGAGACTTAGTGAGGGCTATATAAGAAGCCCCTCACCCTCTGTATCCAGTGAGAAAAGCAATAGACTATCAGCCCTTTGAGGCGTTCTCCTGTGGTTTCATCCCGCTCCTTAGGGAGTAGGGTTCCACGCTAAAATCCCATTCTTTATATTTCTTATTATTTTATTCTGATACGCTTCTATATCATATTTCTAACATGGTATCAGAGCAGGTTCGATTCCTGCGGATTTATGCTTGAAGATTTTGTTCTGCTTGAGATTCGATCCAACAATTATTCGTTCTTGAAGATCATTTTTTTAAAATTGTGTTCATCCCAGGGCTCCATTTCTGGAACCCTAGATCTGGTTTCCCTCTAGGCTGCATCACCGCCAGCCGTATCTCCTTCAGCAGCCTCACGTGCCTCCAGGCGGAGGCATCACCTTTATAGCAGGCTTGCCTCTAACAGCAGAGGTTCCTTTCAAGTCTTGCATTTCCTGGTTTATCCACAATCGGAAGGGAGGGCTCTACACCATCTCGACGACGATTAGGCCTCCCCAGTCGGTAATCTCGAGACTCCTTGGTGATGCAGCACCGCCCCCCTAAAGAAGTAGATCCAGACGGAGACTCCCTTCTTCGTGCCTCTCCAGTCTTCGCCGCGCGCTCCCAAAGCCGCACACCTCCCTCTAATCCCAGAAGCCCCATGACTCCAGGTGGTGCCTCTCACGAGCAGCCCACCAAGGAGCTTCGCGCGGTGATCGCGCCGCCCCTCCAGACGATCCAGACGGCACCGCCACGATGCCTCCTTCTACCGCAGGCAGAGGCGGCTAGCTCCTCCAAGCGGCGCTCCTCCAAGCCACCGTGCCTCCTTCTCCCGCAGCCAGAGGCGGCGCACACTCTATCTCTGCAGGCGGAGGCTTCCTCCCACCGTGCGACTCTAGGTGACGACACCCCACTGCGCAGCTCCAGGCGATGGCGAGGACGAGAGCTAGGGGTTTCCATTGGGGAACCCTAAATAAGTCCCAAAAAGGGCTCCTGCGTTACGACCCAAGAATTAAAAAAAAGAAAGTTTTTATTGTAAAGGCTCCAGGTGGGCTAAAGAGAGAGAGTGAGTGAGCAGAAAAAAGGAGAGAGAATGCTAAAAAAAGGAGGAAAGAGAAAAGTTGAGGAAAAAAATCGAAATGGCTTATTACAAAAAAGAGGAGAGATTAGTTGGCTATTAGAAAAAAGAGAAAATAACCAAGAAAAAATTGAGTGGGGAAAATAAAAAGGCGAAAAAAATGATGATGATGAATGTGATGGCTATTTAAAAAAAATGAAATGAAATAGCGAAAAAGGAGAATTTTTTGCAAGAAAAGACAGAAAAAATTGCGATGGCTTATTGATGTTTTGTTTTCTTCCCTATTTTATTGTCTTCTCCCAACTTTGTCGATGCCATTGTTTTCTGACAAGTATGTGAGAAAGGGGGTTCCCTTTGGCTTGTCGGCGGCGGAGGAAGTTGAGTGCAGCCGTATACTCGGCTCTCAGATTGGGGAGCTTCCTCTCCCTTACCTTGGTGTCCCTCTTTCGATTGGCCGGAACCGTTCTAATGACTGGAGGACTATTCTGGAACGGATGGAGTCACGTTTGGCGGGCTGGAAGGCTTCTTTGCTATCCCGGGGCGGACGTCTTGTACTTCTTAAATCGGTTCTTTCTGCTATTCCGATCTACTTCCTTTCGGTTCGGAAAACGCCGGTGGGTGTTCGCGTTCGATTGGAAAAATGCATGCGAAGATTTTTGTGGGGACGTACGGATGGCAATGGCCGAGGGATTCACTTGATTGCTTGGGATGTGGTGACCCTGCCTAAGAGGTTAGGCGGACTTGGCGTTCGTCACTTGGCTCGCGTCAATGAGGCTCTTCTCCTGAAATAGGTGCATAAGATTTGGGGCAAGGATGATTCCTTTTTTGCCAATGTGCTGCGTGCGATCTTGGGCGAGGCTTGGAATACCTTCATGCGCGGGAGTTGCCCTGTGCACTCCTCTCATTTTTGGCGGTACGTCTTTGATGCTTATCAAAGGAACTGCTCTTTGTTCACTCCGGTGCTGGGGTCGGGTTCCGTCTTCAAGTTTGCAGGACGACTGGTCGGGGGGTGGCGCCTTCCAGAATCGCTTCCTGCGGCTTTTCGCCCTGGCGGCTTAGCGGCTAATCGGTTGGCCTCTGTTGTCGACTACTGGATCAACGACGGCTGGTGCCCTTCTTTCTTGGGCATTCTTTCGGACCAACGCGCCAACGACCTTGCCTCCCTTCTGGAGGCTCTTTCCTCTTCCGTTTCCCCTACTACTGGGAGGGACCACTGGGCTTGGAAGGACGGACCCTTCTCCTCTCGCAAGGCTTTCTGTGCTCTGCTTCCTCCTCCTCCTCCCTTGGCTGCTTCCTTGGTTCGTGACTGCGCCTTCTTATGGGGGCTGCGCTTGCCCGTTCGGATCACGTTCTTCTTTTGGGTCTTTCGCCATCGGCGACTGATGACTCGCGACCGTTGCGCCTCTTTCCTTCACACCCCCAACGTCCAATGCCAGCTCTGTGGGGTGTCGGATGAATCGGCCGACCACCTTTTCTTTCATTGTATGTCGGTGACTCGGATTTGGGACGATGTTGCTTGGGCACGTGCGGCCAATACTGAGGACTTCTGCGATATCCTTTGGGTCAACAGAAAGAGGTCCCGTTCTGATCTGCTGGGTCCCATTGCGCGCCTTTGGTCTATCTGGAGGGCTCGCAATGAGACTATCTTCTCAGGGACGCGTTTCTACAAGGAGAATGTGACTTCCGCGGCAATCAGTTTAATTTCAGATTGGTGTATTTAGTTGGGCTACGGGGTCCAGTTGTCGCGTTTGTATTTTATAACTTTGGTTTTCCCTTTTCCCTCCTTCATCCCCCCTTAACCCTGTAAGTATCTCTTCCTATACCATTCGTAGTATATAATATTGGGGCGAACACCAAAGAGTGTCTCCCCCTTTTTTGAGCTTCAAAAAAAAAGTATGTGAGAAAGGGGGAGAATTATATAGAGTCACAGGTCTATTTCAGATTCTCCAGGCTGACCAGATTTTCCAGACTCTACAAATCTTCAGATTTCAGACTCGACGATTGATTTCGAGTCATCAGTTTCAGACACACTCATGTATGCGGTCTTTTCAGATGTGTACATATTTGCCATCATTGTTTGTGGTCCCCATTTTTTGTCTATAGATCAGAGTTTTCATGTGACCCATAGGGACTCCCGAGTAGAGATCTCATTCCCTATGCCATGTGGGTTAGGGTTTTCATGTGGTTTCATAGGGACTCCAGAGTAGAGTACCATTCTCGGAGCCATATGGGAGAGACCCAGTTCTCCGACGAGGAGACTTCTTCAGACTCTATTCTCTAGCGACCGTGGATTCCGACGAGGATTGCACTCCACAGCTTTTTCTGTTCATTCCTTTCAGAGACGGAGCAGTTGTCCACATGTTGTAGCGGGCCAGAGTACTCCGACGAGGAGACTCATTTCAGTTGCAGTGACTCTGACAAGCGTAGTAAAGGACACATGCTCTCCGACGAGGAGATTCAGTTTGACTCGTACTCCATCCCTTTTGTCCTCTTCACCTGTACGACATGAGAAGCAACGTCCTTGACAACATCCGACAATTGTGCGCGTTGAGTTGATATTGTCTGTCGTGTCACGTATTATAAGTTGAGATTTCTTTCTGTTTGTCCAAGATGAGCATTGCATGCTCCAGCTTGAGGGGGAGTATTGGAGTATAAGTTGTATGCCTCACTTATATGGGAGAAGGGTAAATAGATCTCTCCAGGATCCATTTACCCATCCAGTTGTTTAGTCCCACATCTACCGTCTGTTGGATGTGGAGATTCAATGGGGGCTATATAAAAAGCCCCTCACCCTCTGTATCCAGTGAGAAAAGCAATAGACTATCAACCCTTTGAGGCATTCTCCTGTGGTTTCATCCCGCTCCTTAGGTTGTAAGGTTCCACGTTAAAATCCCGTTCTTTATATTTCTTATTATTTTATTCTGATACGCTTTCGCATCATATTTTCTAACACCCATAAACTGCTGAATTGTGGAGGCATGCCAGTAGATATGGATGCACTCTCATGAGGGTGCAAATCAGTTAAAGCTGTGAGCATATCCCACGTGTATAACCAGTTTGCCGTACCCTCTTCATGAGCTCTCCTGCTAAGCGCATCTGCTACCACGTTTCCCTTATCAGGGTGGTAAGAGATCATGAAGTCGTAATCCTTCAGTAGCTTAAGCCACCTACGCTGTCTCATGTTCAGCTCCTTTTGATCGAAGATGTATTTCAAACTCTTGTGGTCTGTGAAAATCTCAAAGTTCACCCCATAGAGATAGTGGTGCCAGATCTTCAAGGCGAACACAACTGCCGCAAACTCCAAGTCATGAGTGGGGTAATTCCACTCATGCGGTCTTAGCTGACGTGATGCGTATGCAATCACATGACCTCGCTGCATCAGAACCACTTCTAAACCTTCTCCTGAGGCATATATGTATACTGCATAATCCTGGGTGCTTGAAGGAAGTGCAAGAATGAGCGCAATCGTCAATATTTCCTTTAATGTCCTAAAGGCCTACTCGCATGAGTCATTCCAAATGAAAGGAACTCCCTTCTGTGTCAATCGTGTCAAGGGAAGAGCTACTCGGGAAAACCCACTGACGAAGCGTCTGTAAGAGCCCGCTAGTCCAAGGACACTACGAATCTGAGTGATTGTCTTGGGCATCTCCCAAGACATAACTGCCTCAATCTTCACATGATCAACTACGATACCTGCTCCAGAAATGACACACCCAAGAAATGAGACTTGGGATAAGCAGAACTCACACTTGCTCAGCTTGACACACAACTTGTATTTTCGAAGTGTGTCTAGGATTATATTGAGATCATTTGCATGATCCCATTCAATTCGAGAATATATCACCACATCGTCAATGAATATAACCACAAATTTGTCCAAGTATGGACGGAAAATCCTACTCATCATATCCATGAATGCTGCTGAGGCATTTGCGAGCCTAAATAACATCACAACAAACTCGTAGTGACCATATCGAGTCCTAAAAGCTGTCTTCGGTATATCTGATTCTTGAATCCTCAGCTGATGGTAGCCTGATCTAAGATCGATCTTTGAAAATATCAAAGATCCCTGTAGCTGATCAAACAAGTCATCAATGCGTGGCAGAGGATAACTGTTCTTCACTGTTCTCTTGTTCAGCTGCCGGTAATGAATGGATAATCTCATCGATCCAAGGTGAAGTGCTCAACCTCACAAATTCCAAGTCAAGTAACTCTTGTAACTGCACCTTCAACTCTCTCAACTTAGCTGGTGCCGTATGGTAGGGAGCCATCGAGATCGGCTGTGCATCTAGCAGTAACGTGATCTCAAACTCAATCTCTCTCTCAGGAGGCAAACCTGGCAAGTCATCAGGGAATACATTTGGGTAGTCAGATACCACTATGATGTCCTGGTTCATTGGCTCTCTTTCAGATGTCTCTCTGGTGAACGCTAGAAATGTGTCATATCCCTGATCGACAAGTCTATGAGCTCTCAATACTGAGATGTACTCTATTTTGGAGTCATGCAATGTACTCTCAAAAGTGAACTCGGGTAAGTCTGGAATCCTGAAGACAAATGTCTTCCTAAAGCAATCAACTAAGGCATGGTGAGCTGACAACCAATGCATGCCCAAAATAAGGTCAAACTCCTCGAGCTGTAGTAAGAGACAATCTGCGATCATCTCGTGACGGCCAATCAACACTGGTAAACCTCTGACTATCAGTCTAATGATGAACAACTGGCCAACTAGTTCATAGATATGATATGGAGGATTTATGGACTCTACAACTCTACCTACTGAAGCTAGTAATCTCGAAGTAATAAATGAATGCGTCGCTCCAGAACATGGAAAGGTCGGCTCTAAAATGAAACCATACCTTTCACCACAATAGCTGCTGATCGTGCCTGCTCCTCAGTCACTGCATGTAGCTGACCCTGCCTAGCTGGTATGGTGCTCGAACAGCCCACACTCTGTGTCTGTCTCGGCAGCCTCCTGAAGTTGGAGTTCCTGCCACGGAAACTCCCAGTATGTTTTACCTGTGGCTGTGAAGGCCGTGGCTGCGGTCGAGGCTCATTAGAAGCCTGGGGGCACTGGTCCGGTAATGACCCCATTGGTTGCCCAAGTAACATCACACAAACAAGGTAGACGTAGTAGTCATGTCGGTGCTCTGAGTTGGTCCTGCTGGTGTTCTCTCCACCCTCTGCGACCCAGATGTTCCTGCTGAATTGGTGGCACGTCCGGTAAGTGCTTCTCATAAGGTAGTCGATGGAGATGAGTGAGCACTGCCAGAGAATGCTGAACTTGAAGGACGAAACCACATGGCTGATCTCTGTTGTTGAAATGGTCACTAAATCGATTCGCATGACAGCTATGATGTGGGTACCGCTCCATCCAGACAAACTCCCAAAGCATCTCTCTCTGATGTCCTTGAACTTCTCTGCTGCATCAGTAGCCTCGCAGATAGATGCGAGACGTAGTTCGACCAGCTTCTCCTGCACCTCTTACCTTATACCTCTGATGAACTTCTCCAAATTCTTTTTGGGAAATGCATCGGCTGCTGGTGTGTGTCGCGACAACTCGGTGTAGCGAACAAAGTATTGTCTAGCTGAAATATGCCCCTGTCGAAGCTCTGCAAATAGTCAGCACTGGGACTCCTTCCACTTCTCAAAAAGGAAGTGTGATCTGAATATCGTCTCAAAATCGTTCCATGTGGGCTCGCGTCTCATCTCGAAAACTGTCGCCTCCTACCATCTCTCGACGAACACTGTTAATGAATACTCCATAAAAGATAACCACGCGTCTCGTGGTACGCGAATCATCTGGAGTACCTTCATCACCCTCTTTAGCCACAGCTCGACATCATCTGATGTCCCAGTGCCCTCGAACACATGCACATTGGCTCGCTGATAGGAAGTAAAAATCGACGGTTGCCTGTATCCGTCAGAGTGCTCGGGTGCAATTTCATCGACAAAAGTTACATGGTCTTGCTCCCTTTCATAATCTCCATCATTTGCTCCATGTGCGGGCATCTCCTCATGTAAGTCATCAAAGTGAGGCTGCTGAACCTCTACAGACTGAGGCTGGTCTTGTCGCGTTCCATCTTGAGATGGATGGTGGGTAAAATCAGACAGCTCCTAAAACCTCATCTCTATGTCAGTCTGCCTGTATGCGATCTCCGTCTGCTGAGCCAAGATCTGGTTCTGCTGACCTCTCATAGCAGTCTGCTACTGCTGGAGCTCGGTGAGGCGGTTAGTATGCGCTCTAAGCGATCCACCATTTCTTGCCCAGCTTTAGACGTCATGGTTCTGCACGAGAACCAACATCAATAGTCATAAAAATTGATGTTCGCGGATACCAGTAACCGTGCTTTTCTCTTAGGATACAATATGAAAATTAATTGAGAAAAGGTGACACATGTGGTTGTTGAATTTGAATGTCATTCTTTCCCTTCTCAGACCCGCGACAAGTCGGAGGATTGTCACTATCCGAGAACTTAATGCAATCGGAATTATAATACTGCGAATGTGTCTAGCGGGGTATCACTGCTCTGATGCCATACTGTGACACGTCCTGGGATCCGGGTTACCCATTTACACATCACTCGCAATATTACGTTCGCTATAGATCACATGAGGTTACCAAAAATGAGGGAAAATTTTTTACGATTCGAATAACATTCACAATAATGATAAACAACTACATAACTAACATGTGTCACCAATTTGATGTTTGCATTAATTTTCATATAATATTACATGTGTCAAAAGTAAATGACATTCTGTATATGTATCCCAAAATATAAAAGAAAGAGATAAGCACATGAGAGTTACATATTACCTGAATAAAAGTTATATTGTGTACAGTTAACAAAAGCTGACCAAACCACAGAAGCTCAAGGTTCGGCTGTTGGATTACTGTAACGCAGATGCTTTACCTACCATTCATGTTAGGAAGAAAAAATGTCAACAAAGGTTGCGTACAATCTAATTAATATAAAAATAATAGGTATTTCAATGGTTTCAAAAGAAAGCAAGTAGATATGTGTTGACACGTAAATTTAGTAACTACTAGCGTGCAAAGTTGGTTTTCACGTTGTTCTTGTATATGAATTCTCTTGTTCCCTCACCACCTCCATTACTCATACTTTATGCTCTCATTTAATTATAAGATCTATATTTAAGTTATCATCATTTTATCACTTATAAGTCATGATAATGGATCTTAGATGCATGTAAATGATATGTCTCATGTTCTGATCTTTGTCCTTGTCTAATTCCTCACGCTCAGTGGATAGTCTGTAGTCTTGATCCGGATGAGACCCCACACTACAACTCTAAGGCAGGAAGAATGCCTTAGGATTGTGGTGCCTCCGTAGGCATGCGATGGAGTGTAATGCATCCTAACTAAGTACCAAACACGTCCACTAGCTTCGCCTAACAATTTTAGTAATATTTCTTACTTTGATATAGATGATTTTACGTCTACTTTCATTGTTGTGAGATGTCAGATGTGATGATGGATCTTACTAGATGTTGATGATTAATGGTTGATAATTGATGATTGATGATTTTCGGGATCTAATCTCTTTCATTGCCAGCACCTACTGGCTACTGGCGGAATAGTAGCCAAACTCAATTCCTCCTGACAACAATCTTTTCCTCACTAGGACCTACTGGCAGAACAATAACCAAAATTCAAGCGGTGAGGAAGCCTCCTAAGAGACTCTTCCGTCTCGCCCTCTCGGTGGAAGTGCGGTCCAGGAGAGGGCTAGGCACACTCCAAAACTATGCCCCTAAGTCGGGTGAGAGAGACTATCCGGTTCGAGTCACTCCAAAATTGACCCGATCAGTACGGGCAAAACAAGCTCAAAAAACAAAATCAAGGGTCCTCCTACCTAGGTATAATATTGAAACAGAGTCAGAGGAACTGATCAACGAAGCATAAAAATACTACGAGTTCACGCAAAACCGTACAAAAGACCGGGATCCTAGACCTGCGCACTAGGCGGTCTCTGCCCTAACTGGGCTTCCTATCTCTCGCCCAACTGAGGGTCACTGCACCTCGCACGGTCAGGTATAAGGATTACCATGACCGACACAATTAACTGCCATCACTGATTAGTATCATACCCATTTGGTTACTCATCCTTTCTCAATCTCTTCTGTAGTTAAATTTATAGATCTACGTATCTTGTCCACAACTTGATTACTTGTGATATATAATTAATGGTTTATACTCGAAGGATTATTTCATGAAGATTTTCAGCCATTGATCACAGATTATCCGAGATGATGTAATCATATCTGAGATGCTTTCTTTAAGAATTTGTAGACTTCCTAGATTTTGATATCCTATTCTTTTATTACTATTGTTCTTAGATAATAGCTTCGTATAAGTCAAATATTTGTTGGTTTCTAAGAGAAGGTATCAATATACTAATATTTGTATTTCATTTATCTTAGGGTTTAGGGTTTAGGGTTTAGGGTTTAGGGTTTAGGGTTTGGATTAATAATTGATCCGATTTTAGGCATAATTATATGCTAATTCCCTAATGTTTCAATTTTTTAAATCATGGATTCTAGGACTAATTAGGGATCTGAAATTTGAGTCGATTTTCTGCCAATACACCTAACTTCTGTACTTTTTAAAACATAATTTCTATCATCTGTTATTAGTCTGAAATCACATATTTGTATGTAAAAATCCTAACTTTTCACCTTTTATAGCTTAATTCTTAAGTCCACTGATAGGCCTGAAATTTAAACTTAATTGCATATGAAACACCCTTAATTTCTTATTCTTTAAGCATGAAATCTGTAAGTATTAGTGGTCTGAAATTAGACTTAATTTTATGTGAATTCATCCCTAAATCACTCATATTTCATGCTTTAAAATTTGTAGCAATTTAGTCTGAAATTATACTCAAATTGCATGCTAATTCATCCCTAAATCTCTCATATTTCAAGCTTGAAAATATGTAGCTATTTGGTCTGAAATTATATTCAAACACAACAAAGCCCGAAGTAGACTTTCTGTCCCTAGGATAACCTGCATAGTCAACATCTGTGCAAGCTGTCACCTCAAGAGATGCATCCCTGCTGAGTATAAGACCCGAGCTATGTGAGTTCTTCAAATATCTCAATATCATATAGACAACATCGATATGCACCTTTCTGGGTTGCTCCATGAACTGACTAGTGGCATATAAAAGCTTCCCAATCAGTTCTCTATATCTCCTGTTATCTACCTCCTCAGTGTCATCATCATATAATTTCATACTCGGATCCATCGGAGTATTAACATGCTTGCATCCTGTCATACCTGTCTCAGAAAGAAGATCCATCACAAACTTCCTCTCGGTCATCACCATACCATGCTGGTTCCTGGCGAACTCCAACCCATGGAAGTATCGAAAAGTACCAATGTCCTTAGTCACAAATTGTTGACCTAGGAACTCCTTGGCAGTCTGAATACCTTGGCCATCATCCCCTGTGACAACAATGTCATCCACATGAACAAGAATGACAAGAGTACCTCTTTGTATCCTCTGAACAAAAAGTGAGTGGTCTGCAGTAGACCGCACAAACCCTTGGTGCTCTATCAACTCTGATAGCTTCCGGTACTAATTTCTTGGACTCTGCTTCAGGCCATAAATCGCATTGTGGAGCCTGCACACCTTATGGGACTCCCCCTCAGTAGCAAACCCTGGTGGCTGCTGAATATAAACTTTCTCCTGAAGGTCCCCGTAGAGAAAGGCATTCTTCACATCAAGCTGGTACAAAGGCCAGTCTTGTGAAACTGCAACGGAAAGAATAATGCGTAGTGTCGAATGTCTGGCCACGGGAGAAAAAGTATCCTGATAATCCACCCATAGGTTTGGTGAATCCACGTGCCACAAGCCTGGCCTTGTAGCGATCCACAATGCCATTTGCCCTTTGCTTGACTGTAAATATCCACTTGCAGCTTACAACAGAGGTACCTTGTGGAGCAGAAACAATGCTCCACATCCCAGGTGACCTCAAAACAACCATTTCCTCTCCATTGCAAGTTGTCACCTACTGTCCTGTAGCGCCTCCTGATATGTACGTGGAATAGTCACAACAGAGAGTCCCACTACAAACTTCCCGTACTCCTCTGAAAGATGATCTAAAGAAACATGTGCAGCAAGAGGATACGTGGCACACTGGCGACGAGGCTTCCTTAGGGCAATAGAAACCTCCAGATCATCATCCATTCTGTCTGCTGGAGTCAACTCATCCTGTATATCAGTAGAAACAATGTTATCATGACATACCTGAGGCGTGGTGGATGATGTGGACGACGCATGAGCAGAGTGGCGAGTAGAAGATCTGCGAGTGTAAACTAGAGGTAAGTACTTTGACTGGGTAGCCGGAGGTGGATGTGGTGGAGGTGGAGAAGGTTGAGGTGCAGCATGGGGTTCATATGGTGGTGGAGACGGAGGTGGAGGAACAACAACATCGTCCCCAGAAGTAGTATTAGATAACCTGTCAACTGTGGGAGAGAAATATATAATCGACTCAAAGAAAGTGACGTCAACACTCACATAATATCTTCGGCCTACAAGATCAAAATATCTATACCCTTTTTGGGTACGAGAATAACCAACAAAAACACATTTGATGGCTCTAGGCGAGAGCTTGTCACGACCAGGAGTGAAATTGTGGACAAAGGCCAAATATCCAAAGACTCTGAGAGTGAGAGAGAATTGTTCCTTCTCGGGAAATGCAATCAAGAAGGGAACCTTCTCTCCAAGCATGGTGGACGGCATGCGGTTCACCAAGTAACAAGCAGTGAGAACAACATCCCCCCAGAAAGAATGAGGGGTACGACTCTAGATCAATAATGTTTTTGTGACATCAAGAAGGTGACGGTGTTTGCGTTCAGCCACACCGTTCTGCTGAGAAGTGTAATTGCAAGAGGTTTGTTGAACAAAATTCCAAGAGACCTGAGAAATTCAGATAAATGTAATGTGGAAAACTCCAAAGCATTATGCATACGAATGAATTTCACATTGACAGAGAATATGTTTTTTACTTCAATAAGAAAGGTTTTAATGATAGCACCTGCTTCAGACTTATGTTTTAACATGAACACCCAAGATAGTCTAGAATAATCATCCACAACAACCATATAAAAACGATGCCCCTGATGATCAGGAACACGACTAGGATCCAAATATCAAAATGAAACAACTCAAAGGACCGACTACTATGACGACTCGTACGACTCAGAAAAGACGAGCGATGGTGCTTCCCAATCTGACAGGCTTCACAATCTAATGTAGTACGAGTAGATATCTGCGATAGCACATGACACATCTTATGTAGAGGAAGGTGGCCAAAGCGAAGATGCCGCATGAAAGGAGAAACAAATCCGGAAGGAATGGTAGCATTCCAGCACAAGGAGGTACGCCAAGATTATACAATCCTCTCTGCTCACGGCCATGTCCAATCATCTTGCCATTTAGTATGTCCTGAAACACAACAGAAGAGGGATCAAAGATGGCATAACAATGTAAATCTTTTGTAAGTTGACTAATTGACAAAAGATTCATATGAAAATCTGGAGCATATAAGACATTCTGAAGATGCATAGATTTTTTTTTGAAGACTCTGAAGATGCATAGATAGGGCTAGAACAATCTCCCCTGACCAACAATGGGTAGACGAATCCCTGGCAATAACCACGGTTCTGCCAGGTGTGATAGATCTGTATGCACTGAATTGTGTCTGATCTCCACACATATGATGTGATGCTCCAGAATCCATAATCCAATCGGTCAAATCTGAACTGCCACTACTTGTAAACGCAGAATGAGTACCTTATGAACTGGATGATGCTCTGGCAGTGGCTGCAACATCTGTTGAACCTGGAGGCGGAGTCGTAGGAGTGCTCATCATGTCTCGAAGCTTGAAGACAATATCATCGAAACGTGGATCCAGAGTAGGCGCACTAGAATGCTCAATCTGCTCAGCAACACGTGCATACGCTGGATATCCATGCTTTTGAAAGCATGTCTCCTCAGAGTGACCAGGACGATGGCAATGAGAACAGGGACCACGATGTCGCCCGCCTCCTCGACCTCGAGGTCCACGGCTATGAAACTGGGACGACCCCCCTCTGCCACGAGTAGCTGCCATCGCAGGAGTCGTCTGGACCGTAGTAGTGGATGCGGTAGTAATCCTACTCAAGCGCTTGTAGACTCCCTCCATTGGCGGTATCGTCTCTCCAATCAGAAGTTGAGTACGAGCGGCATCGCACTCTGAGTCAAGAGAGGACAAGAAAACTCCTGTCATGGTGGCATTCCGATATGCCTGCTACTGTTCAGTGCTGGTGGTAATCGGCATGAAGCTGTGTAGTCGCTCAAACATGCCTCTCAGATGAGAGAAGTGTGCGTGGAGCGGTTGACCATTCTGTTTGGTCGAGAAATTATCGAATTGCAGTTGAAGAATCTTGCTCTCATTTTTGGCCTGCCCGTATGTGCTTGCCAATATATCCCACATAGCCTTTGCAGTCGGCAAATTAATAATGTCATTAGCAATCTCCGTGGTAAGCGTCCCATAGAGCCAAATACGAACATAGGCATCGTCTTGCTTCCATGTTGCATTGGCCCTAGTCTTGTTCGCTGGCTCTTAATTAGTAAGGATGTGCTCCTTGTTATGGCACTGCATTAGGGTGCGAAACTGCATGAACCATAACTCGTAGTTGGTCCCGTCCATCTTCACAATCGGTGCCGGGCACTTAAAGGCACCGGAAGAGGAGAAAACATCACCCTTATTGTCTGACATTGTACCAATAAGCCACGACGTGGAACAACTGGGTAGAAAATCAAGAAAGAATTTGTCTACAGAGCCATAGAAGGCATCAACTGTATCTGTAGACTCATACAACCATCCCTAGATCTTTGTTCGAGGTCTAGAGCCGCACAACAAAGTATAAATCAGAATATGTTACTTACTGCGAATCAAACCAGACCTCGGAGCAGTGCTAGAAGGCCTTGCAACGACCCCCAGGCGGCAATGGGTGGTCTTACGGCAGCAGGGCTGCGCACAGGCGACGCCTACGGTTGCGTGGGAGGGCTTGGAAGCCTCCTGCGGTGGCACTGGATGCGCCTGCGGCTGCGCAGGATGGCCGAGAGCCTCCTCGGCGACGCATAATGGGCGAGAGCCTCCGCGAAGGTGCTGGGAGGGTCCCCAGAGGGCGCGAAAGGCCCCGCGGCGCTAGGAGGATCCCCGCAGGGCGCGGAAAGCCCCGCGGTGGCGCTGGGAGGGCGCGGCGCGAGGAGGGGGGGCACGTGTAGGGTTAGGGTTTTGGGTGGGATGTGGGAACCTCGGCCTAGGACCATTGCTCCGATACCATGTTGGGATAAAAATGAGTCATATCATTAGAATAGACCGAGGGGTCTCTTATACAGGAGAAAAGCGCTTGGGCTAATGACATGATAAGTACCCAGAGAAAACATAACATATAAAATAGACAAAGAGATATATTTATCTCAACACTAAATTTATGCAATTTTCTCCAATTCTTTAAATTTTTAAGGCACGAAACAATGACATAATGGTCTGATTTTAGATCACAATCACGACATTTTATCCCCCAATTCTCCAAACTTTTGATCATGAAATCAGTGGCCTGCATTTAGATCTAGATGCATGCAATCACCACCAAAATTCCTATCTTTAAACATGCAAACTGGAGCATATTAAGTGATCTGAAATCATGATTAATTCCATGTGTATCTTCACATTTTCATAAACTTTCAAAAGCAATTACTTGAGTTTTGAAATTGGTTTCTAATTTGAGATGAAGGCATCAAGAGAGAGGCTGAGGATTGTACCTTAGATCTCCAAAATTGGAGATCAACTTCATCATGCATGCAGTTTCAAAAGGGAGGTCTTCGAGCTGTTGTTTGAAGCAGTTGTAGCAGCAAACAGATGGCTGCTCAGGAGGCTCCAACAACAGCCTTAGGTGCAAGGAACATGTAGTAGCCCAGCTTCTCCTCCAGGAGTAAGGACAACAGCTATGGCTGTTGTAGGGGGAGCTCCAGCAGCAGGTGCTTCAGCTGCAACAACTCTTAGAGCTGCAAGACAGCAGCTCCAGCTGGGGGCTGCATTTGGAGCAGCTCCAGCTGGGACTAGGGCTGCAGCAGGGGCCTAAGGGCAACAAAGAGCCGCTCCTTTGGAGCAGCAACAAGAATTCTTGAAAAAGGGGAATTTGGGGCTTCTTCATTGGAGGAAATAGAGAGAAAAGAGAGGACTTTGGGGGAAAAAGATGGGAAATGAGAAGGGCTTGGGTGCTATTAGTATGGAAATGGAACGTGCTATTGTGTTGACAAGTGGAACGAAGTGTTGGGGGCTGCTGGAATTTGCTATTTTTTTTATTTTTCCTAAAAACCTTTTTATTTCTATTATCTCTCTCTCTTATATGACATACCAAAGTCATCCGTATTTGCATCTCGATTCACCGATTCAGATGTAGAATGGCTCGTTTCAACCATCTATGAATGATGATCAAACGATATAAAATTTATACTTTTCTGATCCAAGATGGATTCTGTGAACCCTCGAGGATCCGGGTACCTGTTTACGACACATTTCGCAGAAATTCCATACAATTGACATCACATTAAAAGCATAATTTATGGGAAAACATTTTCTTTTCTTTAAACTATATATGACATTCACATTCATAACCACAATCTTAATAGAGGCAGATGACACCAGAAATTCATTTCAGTAATTTCCATATCATTTTACATCCTCTACAAGAATCTTCCAGTATACACCATATATCCCAAAATGTAGTACAGAAGAGATAGCATTTATGTTATAATGTGAATCAAAATCTGAGACAAAATAAACCATACCGTCTGGTGTATACCCTGTCTCCTGGAAGCATGAACGGCTACTGATCAACAGGCTGTTTGCCTGCCAAAACATTTTTAGGAAAGAAGAGGCGTCAGCGGTTGCTGGTACCTCCCAAAATTTATAAAAATATATAGACATTTAATATGTGCAAAAACAAGCAAGTAGAAAGGTGGAACAAGTAAAATTTATATCTACTTGCGTAAGTAAAAAGGTAGTCAGACTTGTAAGCATTTCTCATAAGCACCCATTATTCCAACATTTTTCATATTTAACATATTTATTTTGTAATCAAATGTTGATAATTATAGGAGTATGCATATATGTATATATCTCTATTATTATATTGACCAGATATCAAATCTGTGGATTTGTCGATGTGAAAGATGGAATTGGAAATGTTTATAGATTACTTGATTTCCAAGTTCAATAGGTAGGCATTTCTAATCAATACAACTTTTGATCGTAACTTTTCCAATTCTTAACTTTAATTGTTTCAGATATAACTCCAGATGATGTAGATAAAGATCATGATTCTGGGTTTTGGAGATAATGTCGTGGAACTTGATGGCACATGAAATTGCTAATTTTTGTCATTGAGATTATATCATGGTCATCGATATAGGACTGATATGATGATGATGGATTTGATCCTTAATGCTATTCACTCCTTTTAAGTTAGTGGATAGTCTGTGGTCTTGGTCTGTGTGTAACCTCACACTATGACTCTAAGGTATTTAAAAGTACCTTAGGGTTGGGGTGCCTCCGTAGGCATGCGGTGTTGTATAATGCATCCTAACTAAGTTCCCAACACGTCCACTAACTTATAGGGATTTCGAATCAGATTAAAGTCACCTCCAATCAACTTAATCTTAATTATAATTTCATCCAAACCTTAACTGTAACTCTCTCAGATGTAACTCTCAATGTTTTAGATGTAGATATGGATGATCTGGATGTAGAATCGCCAATTCTGTTGGCGAAGTAAACTCAAGCGGTGAGGAAGCCTGCAAATGGCTCTTCCGTCTCGCCCTCTAATTGGAAGCGCGGTCTAATAGAGGGATATGTCTACTCCAAAACTACGCCACTAAGACGGGTGAGAGGGACTTCCCGGAAAAGTCACTCTAGAAAAACAGCCCGATCGGTAACGGGCAACCGAGCTCTTGGTAGGTCACTCGGTAGGTCACCTTCCTCACTCTTGGATACGTGGAAGACATCGCGAATCGCTGATAGATGTGGAGGAAGGGCTACTCGGTAGGTCACCTTCCTCACTCTTGCAAGAATCTCAAATGGACCCACATATCGCGGCGCCAGCTTGCCACGAACACCGAATCTCTGTATTCCCTTCATGGGAGATACTCGCAAAAATACCCAATTTCCAACCTATAATTGATAGGAATGTCATTAATATGAGATTAAATTGAACATATATATAAGTCATAATTGAATGGATGAAGAGAAAAAATTTGGATTACCTGGAACTCCAAGTCTTTTCTCCGACAGTCTGCATAACTCTTCTGGCGGCTCTGTACCGTCAGAAGCCTCCGTCTCACAAGATCAATAGCTCTTGCAGTCTCCTCCAAGAGATCTACAGAATAGAGAGCATGATCACCTACCTCACGCTAACTGAGAGGTGTGAGGTATCTCCGCCTGTATAGGGCTTCGAATGGTGCCATGCTAATACTGGAGTGATAGCTGTTGTTGTACATGAATTCCACCAAAGACAATTGGTCTTTCCAGGACCCTTTCCACTCCAAAGTGCAAGCACGGAGCAAATCCTCAAGTGTTTGAATGGTACGCTCGCTCTGCCCATCTGTTTGCGGATGATTCGCAGAACTCAGCTTCAGCTCTGTCTGTAGTGCTGACATGAACTGATGCCAATAATGCGTTGTAAATCTCGAATCCCTGTCAGACACCACCTTTCGTGGTATACCATGCAGTCTGATGATGTTTTGCACATACAACTTGGCCAATCTGGATGGAGTGTAAGTCATGTTGACAGGTATGAAATGGGATGATTTGGTCAATCTATCAACAACGACCTAAATGGAATCATGGCCGCCCGGTGTCCTCGGCAGACCTGTGACAAAATCCATAGAAATGCTCTCCCACTTCCACTCAGGAATGGGGAGAGACTATAGTAATCCTGGTGGTCTTCTGTGCTCAGCCTTGACCATCTGACATGTCATGCATCTGCTGACATGCTGCGCTGCATCGCGCTTCATTCCATCCCATCAAAAATGTCGACGCAGATCACGGTACATCTTCGTACTGCCTGGATGGATAGATAACCGTGAACTATGTGCCTCATCCAGAATATCTCTGCGAAGCTGCTCGTCATTGGGTACAACGACCTGTCCTGCCTTCCATAAAATAGACTCTATCACAACAAAGTCATCAAACTCATCCTTGATGGCACACGTGTATCTATCTCGGATCCAAGTATCTGTATTCTGTTCCTCTACAATACGATCCCAAAGACTACTATATCATGGAGGCACATCGGTAGAAATGGATGCGCTCTCCTGAGGATACCAATCAGTCAAAGCGGCGAGCGTATCCCATGTATATAGCCAGTTTGCCGTACCCTCTGAATGTGCTCTCCTATTAAGTGCATCAGCTACCACGTTTCCCTTACCAAGATGGTAAGAGATCGTGCAATCATAATCTTTCAGCAGTTCGAGCCATCTGCGCTGCCTCATGTTCAACTCCTTCTGATCAAAGATGTACTTCAGACTCTTGTGGTCTGTAAAGATCTTGAAATTCACCCCATATAGGTAGTGGCGCCAGATCTTCAAGGCGAAGACAACTGCTGCCAACTCCAAGTCATGTATGGGTTAGTTCCGCTCATGCGGTCTCAACTGCCGTGATGCGTAAGCAATCACCTGTCCTCTCTGCATCAACACTGCTCCTAGACCTTCTCCAGATCAAGGTTCGAAATCTCGATTTCGATTTCGTTTCGGTCCCCTCCAAAACCGAAATTTCGGTGAAATTTCGGGAAATTTTGACCGTTTCGGTGGAAATGTCGAAAATGACTCAAAAAAGCCATTTTTCGATGTTTTTTTGGAAATTAAGATCTTCTGAGTTATTACAACAATAAATAGCTTGCAAATACACATTTATATCACACATATTGCTTATATATGCCCCTTAGATCGCACATATCGGTCGTATTGGTCATATCGGTCAAATCGATGTTAATGTTGATTCTTGACTGATATGTACTGGAAATTAATATCATCCAATCCAAGATCTTAAAACAATATCTTATAAATGCACACTTATATCACACACATCTCTCATCCATGCACCTTATATCACACCATATCGGTCATATCAGACATATTGTTGTGCAGTCTAATAGATACTGGAAATGGAAATCAAAATAACTAAGTTGACAACACTTAGAAGACATCTTTTGTTCATAAAAATAGAAAAGAATTTTTTATATAAAAATGTAGATAATGATTAATTAAACAATGTTTTGTTCATAGAAATAACCGTCACAGACAAAGTTCGAATGAATTACAGAATTAATTACATACTTACAATAAAGATGCATCTATTTACTAAGATAAATGACAAATAAATGAAAGGAACAAGCTATATCAAATATATAGAAGCTATAGAGTTTTTTCATCTCCATTGCTTAAACCCAAAGGGAAAGAATCTCCCCAAGTTGAATAATTGATGTATGTACCCTCTTCTCTCAACATACCATGTATCCATGAATTTCAACCGAAATGGGTCGATATATCGAAATATCACCGAAATTTCGGTCGAAATCCAGGAAATTTTGTACTGAGATCCATGAATTTCAATCGAAATGGGTCGAAATGGATCGAAATGTCGAAATATCACCGAAATTTCGGTCGAAATCCAGGAAATCGATATATATATATAGGAGTTTCGATACCCATGACCTCTCGAAACCGAAATTTCGACGAAATTTCGCCGAAATTTCGTGAAATTTCATTCCATGCTCCAGATGCATCTGTGTAAACTGCATAGTCCTGAGTGCCTGAAGGAAGAGCAAGAATAGGCGCTGTAGTCAATCTCTCCTTCAGTGTCTGGAATGCCTGCTCACATGAATCGTCCCAAATAAATGGAACTCCCTTCTGTGTCAATCGTGTCAAAGGGCGAACAATGCGTGAAAATCCGCTGACAAAGCGTCTGTAATAGCCCGCTAATCCGAGGAAGCTCCGAATCTGAGTGACTGTCTTGGGCTGCTCCCAAGACGTAACTGCATCTATCTTCAAGGATCAACTGCAATGCCTGCTCCAGAAATGATATGCCCGAGAAATGAGACCTGGGATAACCAGAACTCACACTTGCTTAACTTGGCATATAAATTGTGCTCCCGCAATGTATCTAAGACAATCCGTAGATCATTCGCATGATCCCATTCATTCCGTGAGTAAATGAGCACATTATCGATGAACACCACTACAAACTTGTCCAAGTATGGACGGAAGATACGGTTCATCATATCCATGAAAGCCGCAGGTGCATTGGCGAGCCCAAACGGCATCACCACAAACTCATAGTGCCCATAGCGCGTCCTGAATGCGGTCTTCGAAATATCAGCCTCTCTAATCCTCAGCTGATGGTAACCTGAGCGAAGATCGATCTTCGAGAAAACTGAAGATCCCTGGAGCTGATCAACCAAATCATCGATGCGTGGTAAAGGATAACGGTTCTTCACCATTCTCTTGTTCAGCTGTATGTAATCGATGCACAGTCTTATGGATCCATCCTTCTTCTTGACAAATAGAACCGGAACACCCTAAGGTGAAGTGCTCGGTCTCACGAATCCCAAATCAAGTAACTCCTGCAACTGTACCTTCAGCTCCCTCAACTCGGCTGGTGCCATGCGATATGGTGCCATAGAGATCGGCTGTGTATCTGGCAGCAATGTGATCTCGAACTCGATCTCTCTATCAGGAGGTAACCCTGATAGCTCATCAGGGAATACATCTGGGTATTCAGATACTACTCAGATGTCCTATGTCATCGGCTCATGATCAGATACCCCCCGAACAAATGCTAGATAAAAATCACAACCCTGATCAATAAGTCGCTGAGCTCGTAATACCGAAATGTACTCCATGGTGGAGTCATGTAAGGTACCCTCAAAAGTGAACTCGGGTAAATCCGGGATCGTGAAGACAACTGTCTTCCTAAAACAATCAACAAATGCATGATGAGCGGATAACCAATCCATGCAAAAAAATCAAGTCGAACTTATCAAGCTGTAGAATTAGACAATCTGCGATCATCTCGTGACCGCTAATCAGTACGGGCAAGTGCCTGACTATCAGGGAAATGATAACAACTGGCCACCTGGCCCTCGGATGTGATATGGGGAAGAGAGAGTCTCTGCGACTCTACCTAAAGAAGTAAGTAACCTCGAAGCAAGAAAAGAATGCATCACACCAGAATCAAATAGAACATGGAAAGGCCGGCCCAAGACTGAGACCATACCTTTCACTACAGTAGCCGCTGAACGTGCATGCTCCTCAGTAACTGCATGTAACTGTCCCTGCCTAACTGGTGCGCCACTGGAACCTGCCACACTCTGTGTCTGTCTCTGCTGCGGTCGCCTCAAGTTGGAGTTCCTACCACGGAAACTCCCTGAATGCTGGGTCTGAGGCTACGACTATGAAGGTGGTGGCTGAGGCTCACCAGATCTCTGGGAACACTGATGCCGATAATGTCCCCACCCATGGAATAAGTAGCAATGGACTTGGCCAGGTAGGTGGAGTGCTCATGTCTGTCCTCCGAGTCAGTCATGTTGGAGGTTTGTCTGCTCGATGTGTTCCAGATGGTCGAGCAGAATCTGTGACATTCACAGATACTTATCATAAATGCTTTTTCTCTTCTTGGGATATAGTATGAAAATTAATGAAATTCGTGACATCTGTGGTGATTGAATTAGAATGTCAATTTCCCTTCTCAAACTCACAACAAATCAGAAGACTGCCGCTATCCGAGAACTTAATGCGATCGGAATTGAAATACTGCGAATGTGCGTATCGGGGTACCACTGCTCTGATACAAAAAATGTGAACCCCCGAGGATCCGGGTACCTGTTTACGACACATTTCGCAGAAATTCCATACATTTGACATCGCATTAAAAGCATAATTTATGGGAAAAATTTTTCTTTTCTTTAAACTACATATGACATTCACATTCATAACCACAATCTTAATAGAGGCAGATGGCACCAGAAATTCATTTCATTAATTTCCATATTATTTTGCATCCTGTACAAGAAACTTCCAGTATACACAATATATTCCAAAATGTAGTACAGAAGAGATAGCATTTATATTCTAATGTAAATAAAAAACTGAGACAAAATAAACCATACCGTCTGGTGTATACCCTGTCTCCTGGAAGCATGAACGGCTACTGATCAACATGCTGTTTGCCTGCCAAAACATGTTTAGGAAAGAAGAGGCGTCAGCGGTTGCTGGTACCTCCCAAAATTTATAAAAATAGATAGACATTTAATATGTGCAAAAGCAAGCAAGTAGAAAGGTGGAACAAGTAAAATTTATATCTACTTGCGTAAGTAAAAAGGTAGTCAGGCTTGTAAGCATTTTTCATAAGCACCCATTATTCCAACACTTTTCATATTTAACATATTTATTTTGTAATCAAATGTTGATAATTATAGGAGTATGCATATATGTATATATCTCTATTATTATATTGACCAGATATCAAATCTGTGGATTTGTTGATGTGAAAGATGGAATTGGAAATGTTTATAGATTACTTGATTCCCAAGTTTAATAGGTAGGCATTTCCTATCAATACAACTTTTGATCGTAACTTTTCCAATTCTTAACTTCAATTGTTTCAGATATAACTCCAGATGATGTAGATAAAGATCATGATTCTGGGTTTTGGAGATCATATCGTGGAACTTGATGGCACATGAAATTGCTAATTTCTTGTCATTGAGATTATATCATGGTCATCGATATAGGACTGATATGATGATGATGGATTTGATCCTTAATGCTATTTACTCCTTTTAAGTTAGTGGATAGTCTGTGGTCTTGGTCTGTGTGTAACATCACACTATGACTCTAAGGTATTTAAAAGTACCTTAGGGTTGGGGTGCCTCCGTAGGCATGCGGTGTTGTATAATGCATCCTAACTAAGTTCCCAACACGTCCACTAACTTATAGGGATTTCGAATCAGATTAAAGTCACCTCCAATCAACTTAATCTTAATTATAATTTCATCCAAACCTTAACTGTAACTCTCTCAGATGTAACTCTCAATGTTTTAGATGTAGATATGGATGATCTGGATGTAGAATCGCCAATTCTGTTGGCGAAGTAAACTCAAGCGGTGAGGAAGCCTGCAAATGGCTCTTCCGTCTCGCCCTCTAATTGGAAGCGCGGTCTAATAGAGGGATATGTCTACTCCAAAACTACGCCACTAAGACGGGTGAGAGGGACTTCCCGGAAAAGTCACTCTAGAAAAACAGCCCGATCGGTAACGGGCAACCGAGCTCGTACGAAAAACTAAAACCGAGGATCCCCCGCCTGGGTATCCTAAAACAAAGGGTCAGCGGAACTGGTCTAAGTCGGGATCCCAACGAGGCGTAAAAACACTGCGAGCTCGCGTAAAAACCGTGTAAGAGACTGGGATCCTAGACCCGCGCACTTGGCGGCCGCTGCCCAAACTGGGCTTCCTATCTTCCGCCCAGCTGAGGGTCACCGCGTCCTCGCACAGTTAGGTGTAGGGGTCACCATAACTAGCAAAATGTCTGGTATCATAGATGCACCATCATATAGATGTACTTGACTATAGCCTCAATTCTCATCATGTAGTGTTGTTAGCTTTGAAGATCTAAAACGATCCTTGTAGGAATACTAAAATTATCCAATGTAAAGTGATCTTTGCATTTAACATGCTTATGCTTTTGACTTACTCCCAACTCTCTCTTTTTATCTATATTTGCTGGACATAATTATATAAGAATACAATATATATATTTTAATGAAGAGAACTATTGATAGTATGGTTTAATGAAAAATTAAGATTGAGAATGCCTTCTACCCAATATTTCCTTTCTCGCCAAAACCCATATATATATTGTGGGGAGTAATTAGTAATACGTGATGAATATACAATAAACAAAATCAGAGGATCTATCAAACTGATCGAGCTGATTGAGTAAAAGTATTAATATCATGTTTTATAGTATTAAACTTTGCTACAGTAGACAGTTCAATCTTATCTTCAGAAAGGACATTGGCATGTACAAGTCCCATGAGCTCTTTCCTTAATATGTTTCACTCGTGATCTCGTTGAAACTTAAATCATGTTATTCTCTTACTCAAATTAAGAATAAAAGATGTTCGATCCTGTAGGCAGAAAAACAAGTGTACCCTGTTTTGGAGATTACACTCAGAAATCCTAGCAGAGAGACCTTCATATGTTAGTGCTTCATATGTTAGTGCAATTACAAGAATTAATTCCAATGTACTACCACATATGTTTTAGTCAAAGTGCATGATACATTATTGTCACTATTGATTAAAAATACTATCTCAGAGATTTATAATTTAAATGATAATTATCACATCACTGTTGATTAAAAATACTATCTCAGATATTTATTATTTAAATGATGACTACCATTCCAGAGGGACTGGTTGGGCTATAAATTGGCACCTATCCTATAAAAACATGCTTTAACAATTAGTATCCTGTGCATTGAACATATTGGTTACTATATTAAATTCAAAAAAATTTCATATTCATAGTGTTTTAACAAGTCTGGCTTAATGACCCTTCTAACAAAATATGAAAGCATTTTAGTGAAAACATATTAAGATCTCCAACAGTAACGTCAGCACTGAATAACTTCATCTATGTCCCGGTTTATCTGTAATATATTATATTGAATTCTGTATTTGATAGGTCAACTAACAGGCAGTGGACCATTCACTGAACATCTCCCTGTTACACAAATCTCCAGTCTTATTCTACATTTTATTTTTTTTAATGGTAGCACGAAGCTTGGCTGAACATATATAATTATTTATATAAAACATATATACATATATTTATATCTATTCATTAGCAGTGTATATATGTAGCAGAGAACCAAATTTTTTTATAAAATTTTATAGGTTGTAAATAATTCCTGGAACTCACAGATTTATTTGAGAAACCATAAAACATGATTGACACAAAAATCCAGATCCCCATTTCCCAGCAAGAATTCAGATCTGGAATCTAGATTCAAAGATTTCGTTCATGCCAAAATTTCCATCTTATACTTTCTCTATATTTTTTTTAACATGCAACCATAATCTCTAGCTTCCAAGGCATGAATTATATGGAATATGCAAGTATGGCAGCAAGAGAAATGGCTTATATTGTACATGCAAGGCAGCAAAGAAGGGGTAGGGGTGGTACCTTTGGATCTTCTATGTTTAGAGATCTATTTGAAATGTAACAGTGGCTTAAACCATTGTTGGACAGCAACATGTAGCATTTGCAAGGAAGGGAAGAGACTCTGAACATGAGCAGCTGCAGATCCCCAGTTGTTGCTCCTAATTTGGAAGGAAAGTAGGAGAGTGTTAGAGGATTCCAATGGCTGGGAAGCTTGAGAAATTTGGAGGAAAAATAGATGGAATTGTACCTTAATAGGGTTTCCTGCAGCAGCTAATGTAGTAGAGAGTTCATTAGCAATAGGCATCAACTTCAATCAAGAGGAGAGAAAGATGGAAGAGGGCAGAGAGCTTTGCTCCCATGACTGGAATTTGAGAGAAGAAGAGGGGGCATAAGATGGAATTGAGAAGAGGGTTGGGTTATATTTATAGCCAAAGGAAAGGCTTCTTTTGTTGCCAAGTGGAAAGAGAAAAAAAAACAAGTGGAAAAGAGCAAAGGGGTGGGGAAAAACCATGGCTGGCTGAACAGTACAGGTTGTGCCTGTACTATTTTAAAAAATAATTTTTTTCATTATATTTTTAACAAAATATCTTTATATGATATACTTAAAGAATCGACCGTACGAGCACCTCGGGCCTCGGATTTTGACGCACAATATCTCGATGTGATCGTCTCTGAACGACGATCGATATGAATATAATGTTGATATACTTCCGATCGGGTTTTGAATACCCGAAATTTTCGGATATGGTTTTTTTTAAGATTATATTTTGTGATTTAAAAAATATCAAACGACCTTCGATTGACGAACGGTCAATTCCATTGGTCTTCTTTCGTCGAATCGGATCTCATGACGGTCTCGGTTCGTTTTGCGGTTTCCGAACTTGCGTCGCGGCTTTTTCGCAACGCGCATTACGAAGCGACCGTTTTTGGTCGATTTCGCCCGAACGACTTTTGATTTACAATCAATTGATCGATTTAGGTTATCTAATGTTGTCAGATAACTTTATTGAGTTGATCGGGCCCTAATCGGGTCGGGTTCGGGTTTGTTCGGAATCCAGATGCTACAAATATAAAATCCTCAAAGGGAGTCTCGTCAAGGTCTTTAGATGTTTTGTTTGGATTTCTTAAGGTCATAAAAACCTCAAAGGGTTTTGAACCCATAAAAACCTCAAAGAGAAAACAAGCCATATATTTTAACATATATTTAATTACAAAAGCTTGTGTTGATTTTTACCTCAGAAAAGTTGTGGGTATCGTGCCCGCATATCAACTTCGGTCTCCCACGTCGCCTCTTCGACGCCGTGTTGGTGCCACAACACCTTGACCAATGAAATCTCTTTGCTGCGAAGCTTCTTCATAGCGCTGTCAAGTATCTGCACCGGCCTCTCCTCGTATGTCAAGTCAGGCTCTACGTCAAGATTCTTGTAACTGATGACGTATCGAGGGTCGTGTACATACTTCCTCAGGTTGGATACGTGGAAGACATCGCGAATCGCTGATAGATGTGGAGGAAGGGCTACTCGGTAGGTCACCTTCCTCACTCTTGCAAGAATCTCAAATGGACCCACATATCGCGGCGCCAGCTTGCCACGAACACCGAATCTCTGTATTCCCTTCATGGGAGATACTCGCAAAAATACCCAATTTCCAACCTATAATTGATAGGAATGTCATTAATATGAGATTAAATTGAACATATATATAAGTCATAATTGAATGGATGAAGAGAAAAAATTTGGATTACCTGGAACTCCAAGTCTTTTCTCCGACAGTCTGCATAACTCTTCTGGCGGCTCTGTACCGTCAGAAGCCTCCGTCTCACAAGATCAATAGCTCTTGCAGTCTCCTCCAAGAGATCTACAGAATAGAGAGCATGATCACCTACCTCACGCTAACTGAGAGGTGTGAGGTATCTCCGCCTGTATAGGGCTTCGAATGGTGCCATGCTAATACTGGAGTGATAGCTGTTGTTGTACATGAATTCCACCAAAGACAATTGGTCTTTCCAGGACCCTTTCCACTCCAAAGTGCAAGCACGGAGCAAATCCTCAAGTGTTTGAATGGTACGCTCGCTCTGCCCATCTGTTTGCGGATGATTCGCAGAACTCAGCTTCAGCTCTGTCTGTAGTGCTGACATGAACTGATGCCAATAATGCGTTGTAAATCTCGAATCCCTGTCAGACACCACCTTTCGTGGTATACCATGCAGTCTGATGATGTTTTGCACATACAACTTGGCCAATCTGGATGGAGTGTAAGTCATGTTGACAGGTATGAAATGGGATGATTTGGTCAATCTATCAACAACGACCTAAATGGAATCATGGCCGCCCGGTGTCCTCGGCAGACCTGTGACAAAATCCATAGAAATGCTCTCCCACTTCCACTCAGGAATGGGGAGAGACTATAGTAATCCTGGTGGTCTTCTGTGCTCAGCCTTGACCATCTGACATGTCATGCATCTGCTGACATGCTGCGCTGCATCGCGCTTCATTCCATCCCATCAAAAATGTCGACGCAGATCACGGTACATCTTCGTACTGCCTGGATGGATAGATAACCGTGAACTATGTGCCTCATCCAGAATATCTCTGCGAAGCTGCTCGTCATTGGGTACAACGACCTGTCCTGCCTTCCATAAAATAGACTCTATCACAACAAAGTCATCAAACTCATCCTTGATGGCACACGTGTATCTATCTCGGATCCAAGTATCTGTATTCTGTTCCTCTACAATACGATCCCAAAGACTACTATATCATGGAGGCACATCGGTAGAAATGGATGCGCTCTCCTGAGGATACCAATCAGTCAAAGCGGCGAGCGTATCCCATGTATATAGCCAGTTTGCCGTACCCTCTGAATGTGCTCTCCTATTAAGTGCATCAGCTACCACGTTTCCCTTACCAAGATGGTAAGAGATCGTGCAATCATAATCTTTCAGCAGTTCGAGCCATCTGCGCTGCCTCATGTTCAACTCCTTCTGATCAAAGATGTACTTCAGACTCTTGTGGTCTGTAAAGATCTTGAAATTCACCCCATATAGGTAGTGGCGCCAGATCTTCAAGGCGAAGACAACTGCTGCCAACTCCAAGTCATGTATGGGTTAGTTCCGCTCATGCGGTCTCAACTGCCGTGATGCGTAAGCAATCACCTGTCCTCTCTGCATCAACACTGCTCCTAGACCTTCTCCAGATCAAGGTTCGAAATCTCGATTTCGATTTCGTTTCGGTCCCCTCCAAAACCGAAATTTCGGTGAAATTTCGGGAAATTTTGACCGTTTCGGTGGAAATGTCGAAAATGACTCAAAAAAGCCATTTTTCGATGTTTTTTTGGAAATTAAGATCTTCTGAGTTATTACAACAATAAATAGCTTGCAAATACACATTTATATCACACATATTGCTTATATATGCCCCTTAGATCGCACATATCGGTCGTATTGGTCATATCGGTCAAATCGATGTTAATGTTGATTCTTGACTGATATGTACTGGAAATTAATATCATCCAATCCAAGATCTTAAAACAATATCTTATAAATGCACACTTATATCACACACATCTCTCATCCATGCACCTTATATCACACCATATCGGTCATATCAGACATATTGTTGTGCAGTCTAATAGATACTGGAAATGGAAATCAAAATAACTAAGTTGACAACACTTAGAAGACATCTTTTGTTCATAAAAATAGAAAAGAATTTTTTATATAAAAATGTAGATAATGATTAATTAAACAATGTTTTGTTCATAGAAATAACCGTCACAGACAAAGTTCGAATGAATTACAGAATTAATTACATACTTACAATAAAGATGCATCTATTTACTAAGATAAATGACAAATAAATGAAAGGAACAAGCTATATCAAATATATAGAAGCTATAGAGTTTTTTCATCTCCATTGCTTAAACCCAAAGGGAAAGAATCTCCCCAAGTTGAATAATTGATGTATGTACCCTCTTCTCTCAACATACCATGTATCCATGAATTTCAACCGAAATGGGTCGATATATCGAAATATCACCGAAATTTCGGTCGAAATCCAGGAAATTTTGTACTGAGATCCATGAATTTCAATCGAAATGGGTCGAAATGGATCGAAATGTCGAAATATCACCGAAATTTCGGTCGAAATCCAGGAAATCGATATATATATATAGGAGTTTCGATACCCATGACCTCTCGAAACCGAAATTTCGACGAAATTTCGCCGAAATTTCGTGAAATTTCATTCCATGCTCCAGATGCATCTGTGTAAACTGCATAGTCCTGAGTGCCTGAAGGAAGAGCAAGAATAGGCGCTGTAGTCAATCTCTCCTTCAGTGTCTGGAATGCCTGCTCACATGAATCGTCCCAAATAAATGGAACTCCCTTCTGTGTCAATCGTGTCAAAGGGCGAACAATGCGTGAAAATCCGCTGACAAAGCGTCTGTAATAGCCCGCTAATCCGAGGAAGCTCCGAATCTGAGTGACTGTCTTGGGCTGCTCCCAAGACGTAACTGCATCTATCTTCAAGGATCAACTGCAATGCCTGCTCCAGAAATGATATGCCCGAGAAATGAGACCTGGGATAACCAGAACTCACACTTGCTTAACTTGGCATATAAATTGTGCTCCCGCAATGTATCTAAGACAATCCGTAGATCATTCGCATGATCCCATTCATTCCGTGAGTAAATGAGCACATTATCGATGAACACCACTACAAACTTGTCCAAGTATGGACGGAAGATACGGTTCATCATATCCATGAAAGCCGCAGGTGCATTGGCGAGCCCAAACGGCATCACCACAAACTCATAGTGCCCATAGCGCGTCCTGAATGCGGTCTTCGAAATATCAGCCTCTCTAATCCTCAGCTGATGGTAACCTGAGCGAAGATCGATCTTCGAGAAAACTGAAGATCCCTGGAGCTGATCAACCAAATCATCGATGCGTGGTAAAGGATAACGGTTCTTCACCATTCTCTGTTCAGCTGTATGTAATCGATGCACAGTCTTATGGATCCATCCTTCTTCTTGACAAATAGAACCGGAACACCCTAAGGTGAAGTGCTCGGTCTCACGAATCCCAAATCAAGTAACTCCTGCAACTGTACCTTCAGCTCCCTCAACTCGGCTGGTGCCATGCGATATGGTGCCATAGAGATCGGCTGTGTATCTGGCAGCAATGTGATCTCGAACTCGATCTCTCTATCAGGAGGTAACCCTGATAGCTCATCAGGGAATACATCTGGGTATTCAGATACTACTCAGATGTCCTATGTCATCGGCTCATGATCAGATACCCCCCGAACAAATGCTAGATAAAAATCACAACCCTGATCAATAAGTCGCTGAGCTCGTAATACCGAAATGTACTCCATGGTGGAGTCATGTAAGGTACCCTCAAAAGTGAACTCGGGTAAATCCGGGATCGTGAAGACAACTGTCTTCCTAAAACAATCAACAAATGCATGATGAGCGGATAACCAATCCATGCAAAAAAATCAAGTCGAACTTATCAAGCTGTAGAATTAGACAATCTGCGATCATCTCGTGACCGCTAATCAGTACGGGCAAGTGCCTGACTATCAGGGAAATGATAACAACTGGCCACCTGGCCCTCGGATGTGATATGGGGAAGAGAGAGTCTCTGCGACTCTACCTAAAGAAGTAAGTAACCTCGAAGCAAGAAAAGAATGCATCACACCAGAATCAAATAGAACATGGAAAGGCCGGCCCAAGACTGAGACCATACCTTTCACTACAGTAGCCGCTGAACGTGCATGCTCCTCAGTAACTGCATGTAACTGTCCCTGCCTAACTGGTGCGCCACTGGAACCTGCCACACTCTGTGTCTGTCTCTGCTGCGGTCGCCTCAAGTTGGAGTTCCTACCACGGAAACTCCCTGAATGCTGGGTCTGAGGCTACGACTATGAAGGTGGTGGCTGAGGCTCACCAGATCTCTGGGAACACTGATGCCGATAATGTCCCCACCCATGGAATAAGTAGCAATGGACTTGGCCAGGTAGGTGGAGTGCTCATGTCTGTCCTCCGAGTCAGTCATGTTGGAGGTTTGTCTGCTCGATGTGTTCCAGATGGTCGAGCAGAATCTGTGACATTCACAGATACTTATCATAAATGCTTTTTCTCTTCTTGGGATATAGTATGAAAATTAATGAAATTCGTGACATCTGTGGTGATTGAATTAGAATGTCAATTTCCCTTCTCAAACTCACAACAAATCAGAAGACTGCCGCTATCCGAGAACTTAATGCGATCGGAATTGAAATACTGCGAATGTGCGTATCGGGGTACCACTGCTCTGATACAAAAAATGTGAACCCCCGAGGATCCGGGTACCTGTTTACGACACATTTCACAGAAATTCCATACATTTGACATCGCATTAAAAGCATAATTTATGGGAAAAATTTTTCTTTTCTTTAAACTACATATGACATTCACATTCATAACCACAATCTTAATAGAGGCAGATGGCACCAGAAATTCATTTCATTAATTTCCATATTATTTTGCATCCTGTACAAGAAACTTCCAGTATACACAATATATTCCAAAATGTAGTACAGAAGAGATAGCATTTATATTCTAATGTAAATAAAAAACTGAGACAAAATAAACCATACCGTCTGGTGTATACCCTGTCTCCTGGAAGCATGAACGGCTACTGATCAACATGCTGTTTGCCTGCCAAAACATGTTTAGGAAAGAAGAGGCGTCAGCGGTTGCTGGTACCTCCCAAAATTTATAAAAATAGATAGACATTTAATATGTGCAAAAGCAAGCAAGTAGAAAGGTGGAACAAGTAAAATTTATATCTACTTGCGTAAGTAAAAAGGTAGTCAGGCTTGTAAGCATTTTTCATAAGCACCCATTATTCCAACACTTTTCATATTTAACATATTTATTTTGTAATCAAATGTTGATAATTATAGGAGTATGCATATATGTATATATCTCTATTATTATATTGACCAGATATCAAATCTGTGGATTTGTTGATGTGAAAAATGGAATTGGAAATGTTTATAGATTACTTGATTCCCAAGTTTAATAGGTAGGCATTTCCTATCAATACAACTTTTGATCGTAACTTTTCCAATTCTTAACTTCAATTGTTTCAGATATAACTCCAGATGATGTAGATAAAGATCATGATTCTGGGTTTTGGAGATCATATCGTGGAACTTGATGGCACATGAAATTGCTAATTTCTTGTCATTGAGATTATATCATGGTCATCGATATAGGACTGATATGATGATGATGGATTTGATCCTTAATGCTATTTACTCCTTTTAAGTTAGTGGATAGTCTGTGGTCTTGGTCTGTGTGTAACATCACACTATGACTCTAAGGTATTTAAAAGTACCTTAGGGGTTGGGGTGCCTCCGTAGGCATGCGGTGTTGTATAATGCATCCTAACTAAGTTCCCAACACGTCCACTAACTTATAGGGATTTCGAATCAGATTAAAGTCACCTCCAATCAACTTAATCTTAATTATAATTTCATCCAAACCTTAACTGTAACTCTCTCAGATGTAACTCTCAATGTTTTAGATGTAGATATGGATGATCTGGATGTAGAATCGCCAATTCTGTTGGCGAAGTAAACTCAAGCGGTGAGGAAGCCTGCAAATGGCTCTTCCGTCTCGCCCTCTAATTGGAAGCGCGGTCTAATAGAGGGATATGTCTACTCCAAAACTACGCCACTAAGACGGGTGAGAGGGACTTTCCGGAAAAGTCACTCTAGAAAAACAGCCCGATCGGTAACGGGCAACCGAGCTCGTACGAAAAACTAAAACCGAGGATCCCCCGCCTGGGTATCCTAAAACAAAGGGTCAGCGGAACTGGTCTAAGTCGGGATCCCAACGAGGCGTAAAAACACTGCGAGCTCGCGTAAAAACCGTGTAAGAGACTGGGATCCTAGACCCGCGCACTTGGCGGCCGCTGCCCAAACTAGGCTTCCTATCTTCCGCCCAGCTGAGGGTCACCGCGTCCTCGCACAGTTAGGTGTAGGGGTCACCATAACTAGCAAAATGTCTGGTATCATAGATGCACCATCATATAGATGTACTTGACTATAGCCTCAATTCTCATCATGTAGTGTTGTTAGCTTTGAAGATCTAAAACGATCCTTGTAGGAATACTAAAATTATCCAATGTAAAGTGATCTTTGCATTTAACATGCTTATGCTTTTGACTTACTCCCAACTCTCTCTTTTTATCTATATTTGCTGGACATAATTATATAAGAATACAATATATATGTTTTAATGAAGAGAACTATTGATAGTATGGTTTAATGAAAAATTAAGATTGAGAATGCCTTCTACCCAATATTTCCTTTCTCGCCAAAACCCATATATATATTGTGGGGAGTAATTAGTAATACGTGATGAATATACAATAAACAAAATCAGAGGATCTATCAAACTGATCGAGCTGATTGAGTAAAAGTATTAATATCATGTTTTATAGTATTAAACTTTGCTACAGTAGACAGTTCAATCTTATCTTCAGAAAGGACATTGGCATGTACAAGTCCCATGAGCTCTTTCCTTAATATGTTTCACTCGTGATCTCGTTGAAACTTAAATCATGTTATTCTCTTACTCAAATTAAGAATAAAAGATGTTCGATCCTGTAGGCAGAAAAACAAGTGTACCCTGTTTTGGAGATTACACTCAGAAATCCTAGCAGAGAGACCTTCATATGTTAGTGCTTCATATGTTAGTGCAATTACAAGAATTAATTCCAATGTACTACCACATATGTTTTAGTCAAAGTGCATGATACATTATTGTCACTATTGATTAAAAATACTATCTCAGAGATTTATAATTTAAATGATAATTATCACATCACTGTTGATTAAAAATACTATCTCAGATATTTATTATTTAAATGATGACTACCATTCCAGAGGGACTGGTTGGGCTATAAATTGGCACCTATCCTATAAAAACATGCTTTAACAATTAGTATCCTGTGCATTGAACATATTGGTTACTATATTAAATTCAAAAAAATTTCATATTCATAGTGTTTTAACAAGTCTGGCTTAATGACCCTTCTAACAAAATATGAAAGCATTTTAGTGAAAACATATTAAGATCTCCAACAGTAACGTCAGCACTGAATAACTTCATCTATGTCCCGGTTTATCTGTAATATATTATATTGAATTCTGTATTTGATAGGTCAACTAACAGGCAGTGGACCATTCACTGAACATCTCCCTGTTACACCAAATCTCCAGTCTTATTCTACATTTTATTTTTTTTAATGGTAGCACGAAGCTTGGCTGAACATATATAATTATTTATATAAAACATATATACATATATTTATATCTATTCATTAGCAGTGTATATATGTAGCAGAGAACCAAATTTTTTATAAAATTTTATAGGTTGTAAATAATTCCTGGAACTCACAGATTTATTTGAGAAACCATAAAACATGATTGACACAAAAATCCAGATCCCCATTTCCCAGCAAGAATTCAGATCTGGAATCTAGATTCAAAGATTTCGTTCATGCCAAAATTTCCATCTTATACTTTCTCTATATTTTTTTTAACATGCAACCATAATCTCTAGCTTCCAAGGCATGAATTATATGGAATATGCAAGTATGGCAGCAAGAGAAATGGCTTATATTGTACATGCAAGGCAGCAAAGAAGGGGTAGGGGTGGTACCTTTGGATCTTCTATGTTTAGAGATCTATTTGAAATGTAACAGTGGCTTAAACCATTGTTGGACAGCAACATGTAGCATTTGCAAGGAAGGGAAGAGACTCTGAACATGAGCAGCTGCAGATCCCCAGTTGTTGCTCCTAATTTGGAAGGAAAGTAGGAGAGTGTTAGAGGATTCCAATGGCTGGGAAGCTTGAGAAATTTGGAGGAAAAATAGATGGAATTGTACCTTAATAGGGTTTCCTGCAGCAGCTAATGTAGTAGAGAGTTCATTAGCAATAGGCATCAACTTCAATCAAGAGGAGAGAAAGATGGAAGAGGGCAGAGAGCTTTGCTCCCATGACTGGAATTTGAGAGAAGAAGAGGGGGCATAAGATGGAATTGAGAAGAGGGTTGGGTTATATTTATAGCCAAAGGAAAGGCTTCTTTTGTTGCCAAGTGGAAAGAGAAAAAAAAACAAGTGGAAAAGAGCAAAGGGGTGGGGAAAAACCATGGCTGGCTGAACAGTACAGGTTGTGCCTGTACTATTTTAAAAAATAATTTTTTTCATTATATTTTTAACAAAATATCTTTATATGATATACTTAAAGAATCGACCGTACGAGCACCTCGGGCCTCGGATTTTGACGCACAATATCTCGATGTGATCGTCTCTGAACGACGATCGATATGAATATAATGTTGATATACTTCCGATCGGGTTTTGAATACCCGAAATTTTCGGATATGGTTTTTTTTAAGATTATATTTTGTGATTTAAAAAATATCAAACGACCTTCGATTGACGAACGGTCAATTCCATTGGTCTTCTTTCGTCGAATCGGATCTCATGACGGTCTCGGTTCGTTTTGCGGTTTCCGAACTTGCGTCGCGGCTTTTTCGCAACGCGCATTACGAAGCGACCGTTTTTGGTCGATTTCGCCCGAACGACTTTTGATTTACAATCAATTGATCGATTTAGGTTATCTAATGTTGTCAGATAACTTTATTGAGTTGATCGGGCCCTAATCGGGTCGGGTTCGGGTTTGTTCGGAATCCAGATGCTACAAATATAAAATCCTCAAAGGGAGTCTCGTCAAGGTCTTTAGATGTTTTGTTTGGATTTCTTAAGGTCATAAAAACCTCAAAGGGTTTTGAACCCATAAAAACCTCAAAGAGAAAACAAGCCATATATTTTAACATATATTTAATTACAAAAGCTTGTGTTGATTTTTACCTCAGAAAAGTTGTGGGTATCGTGCCCGCATATCAACTTCGGTCTCCCACGTCGCCTCTTCGACGCCGTGTTGGTGCCACAACACCTTGACCAATGAAATCTCTTTGCTGCGAAGCTTCTTCATAGCGCTGTCAAGTATCTGCACCGGCCTCTCCTCGTATGTCAAGTCAGGCTCTACGTCAAGATTCTTGTAACTGATGACGTATCGAGGGTCGTGTACATACTTCCTCAGGTTGGATACGTGGAAGACATCGCGAATCGCTGATAGATGTGGAGGAAGGGCTACTCGGTAGGTCACCTTCCTCACTCTTGCAAGAATCTCAAATGGACCCACATATCGCGGCGCCAGCTTGCCACGAACACCGAATCTCTGTATTCCCTTCATGGGAGATACTCGCAAAAATACCCAATTTCCAACCTATAATTGATAGGAATGTCATTAATATGAGATTAAATTGAACATATATATAAGTCATAATTGAATGGATGAAGAGAAAAAATTTGGATTACCTGGAACTCCAAGTCTTTTCTCCGACAGTCTGCATAACTCTTCTGGCGGCTCTGTACCGTCAGAAGCCTCCGTCTCACAAGATCAATAGCTCTTGCAGTCTCCTCCAAGAGATCTACAGAATAGAGAGCATGATCACCTACCTCACGCTAACTGAGAGGTGTGAGGTATCTCCGCCTGTATAGGGCTTCGAATGGTGCCATGCTAATACTGGAGTGATAGCTGTTGTTGTACATGAATTCCACCAAAGACAATTGGTCTTTCCAGGACCCTTTCCACTCCAAAGTGCAAGCACGGAGCAAATCCTCAAGTGTTTGAATGGTACGCTCGCTCTGCCCATCTGTTTGCGGATGATTCGCAGAACTCAGCTTCAGCTCTGTCTGTAGTGCTGACATGAACTGATGCCAATAATGCGTTGTAAATCTCGAATCCCTGTCAGACACCACCTTTCGTGGTATACCATGCAGTCTGATGATGTTTTGCACATACAACTTGGCCAATCTGGATGGAGTGTAAGTCATGTTGACAGGTATGAAATGGGATGATTTGGTCAATCTATCAACAACGACCTAAATGGAATCATGGCCGCCCGGTGTCCTCGGCAGACCTGTGACAAAATCCATAGAAATGCTCTCCCATTTCCACTCAGGAATGGGGAGAGACTATAGTAATCCTGGTGGTCTTCTGTGCTCAGCCTTGACCATCTGACATGTCATGCATCTGCTGACATGCTGCGCTGCATCGCGCTTCATTCCATCCCATCAAAAATGTCGACGCAGATCACGGTACATCTTCGTACTGCCTGGATGGATAGATAACCGTGAACTATGTGCCTCATCCAGAATATCTCTGCGAAGCTGCTCGTCATTGGGTACAACGACCTGTCCTGCCTTCCATAAAATAGACTCTATCACAACAAAGTCATCAAACTCATCCTTGATGGCACACGTGTATCTATCTCGGATCCAAGTATCTGTATTCTGTTCCTCTACAATACGATCCCAAAGACTACTATATCATGGAGGCACATCGGTAGAAATGGATGCGCTCTCCTGAGGATACCAATCAGTCAAAGCGGCGAGCGTATCCCATGTATATAGCCAGTTTGCCGTACCCTCTGAATGTGCTCTCCTATTAAGTGCATCAGCTACCACGTTTCCCTTACCAAGATGGTAAGAGATCGTGCAATCATAATCTTTCAGCAGTTCGAGCCATCTGCGCTGCCTCATGTTCAACTCCTTCTGATCAAAGATGTACTTCAGACTCTTGTGGTCTGTAAAGATCTTGAAATTCACCCCATATAGGTAGTGGCGCCAGATCTTCAAGGCGAAGACAACTGCTGCCAACTCCAAGTCATGTATGGGTTAGTTCCGCTCATGCGGTCTCAACTGCCGTGATGCGTAAGCAATCACCTGTCCTCTCTGCATCAACACTGCTCCTAGACCTTCTCCAGATCAAGGTTCGAAATCTCGATTTCGATTTCGTTTCGGTCCCCTCCAAAACCGAAATTTCGGTGAAATTTCGGGAAATTTTGACCGTTTCGGTGGAAATGTCGAAAATGACTCAAAAAAGCCATTTTTCGATGTTTTTTTGGAAATTAAGATCTTCTGAGTTATTACAACAATAAATAGCTTGCAAATACACATTTATATCACACATATTGCTTATATATGCCCCTTAGATCGCACATATCGGTCGTATTGGTCATATCGGTCAAATCGATGTTAATGTTGATTCTTGACTGATATGTACTGGAAATTAATATCATCCAATCCAAGATCTTAAAACAATATCTTATAAATGCACACTTATATCACACACATCTCTCATCCATGCACCTTATATCACACCATATCGGTCATATCAGACATATTGTTGTGCAGTCTAATAGATACTGGAAATGGAAATCAAAATAACTAAGTTGACAACACTTAGAAGACATCTTTTGTTCATAAAAATAGAAAAGAATTTTTTATATAAAAATGTAGATAATGATTAATTAAACAATGTTTTGTTCATAGAAATAACCGTCACAGACAAAGTTCGAATGAATTACAGAATTAATTACATACTTACAATAAAGATGCATCTATTTACTAAGATAAATGACAAATAAATGAAAGGAACAAGCTATATCAAATATATAGAAGCTATAGAGTTTTTTCATCTCCATTGCTTAAACCCAAAGGGAAAGAATCTCCCCAAGTTGAATAATTGATGTATGTACCCTCTTCTCTCAACATACCATGTATCCATGAATTTCAACCGAAATGGGTCGATATATCGAAATATCACCGAAATTTCGGTCGAAATCCAGGAAATTTTGTACTGAGATCCATGAATTTCAATCGAAATGGGTCGAAATGGATCGAAATGTCGAAATATCACCGAAATTTCGGTCGAAATCCAGGAAATCGATATATATATATAGGAGTTTCGATACCCATGACCTCTCGAAACCGAAATTTCGACGAAATTTCGCCGAAATTTCGTGAAATTTCATTCCATGCTCCAGATGCATCTGTGTAAACTGCATAGTCCTGAGTGCCTGAAGGAAGAGCAAGAATAGGCGCTGTAGTCAATCTCTCCTTCAGTGTCTGGAATGCCTGCTCACATGAATCGTCCCAAATAAATGGAACTCCCTTCTGTGTCAATCGTGTCAAAGGGCGAACAATGCGTGAAAATCCGCTGACAAAGCGTCTGTAATAGCCCGCTAATCCGAGGAAGCTCCGAATCTGAGTGACTGTCTTGGGCTGCTCCCAAGACGTAACTGCATCTATCTTCAAGGATCAACTGCAATGCCTGCTCCAGAAATGATATGCCCGAGAAATGAGACCTGGGATAACCAGAACTCACACTTGCTTAACTTGGCATATAAATTGTGCTCCCGCAATGTATCTAAGACAATCCGTAGATCATTCGCATGATCCCATTCATTCCGTGAGTAAATGAGCACATTATCGATGAACACCACTACAAACTTGTCCAAGTATGGACGGAAGATACGGTTCATCATATCCATGAAAGCCGCAGGTGCATTGGCGAGCCCAAACGGCATCACCACAAACTCATAGTGCCCATAGCGCGTCCTGAATGCGGTCTTCGAAATATCAGCCTCTCTAATCCTCAGCTGATGGTAACCTGAGCGAAGATCGATCTTCGAGAAAACTGAAGATCCCTGGAGCTGATCAACCAAATCATCGATGCGTGGTAAAGGATAACGGTTCTTCACCATTCTCTTGTTCAGCTGTATGTAATCGATGCACAGTCTTATGGATCCATCCTTCTTCTTGACAAATAGAACCGGAACACCCTAAGGTGAAGTGCTCGGTCTCACGAATCCCAAATCAAGTAACTCCTGCAACTGTACCTTCAGCTCCCTCAACTTGGCTGGTGCCATGCGATATGGTGCCATAGAGATCGGCTGTGTATCTGGCAGCAATGTGATCTCGAACTCGATCTCTCTATCAGGAGGTAACCCTGATAGCTCATCAGGGAATACATCTGGGTATTCAGATACTACTCAGATGTCCTATGTCATCGGCTCATGATCAGATACCCCCCGAACAAATGCTAGATAAAAATCACAACCCTGATCAATAAGTCGCTGAGCTCGTAATACCGAAATGTACTCCATGGTGGAGTCATGTAAGGTACCCTCAAAAGTGAACTCGGGTAAATCCGGGATCGTGAAGACAACTGTCTTCCTAAAACAATCAACAAATGCATGATGAGCGGATAACCAATCCATGCAAAAAAATCAAGTCGAACTTATCAAGCTGTAGAATTAGACAATCTGCGATCATCTCGTGACCGCTAATCAGTACGGGCAAGTGCCTGACTATCAGGGAAATGATAACAACTGGCCACCTGGCCCTCGGATGTGATATGGGGAAGAGAGAGTCTCTGCGACTCTACCTAAAGAAGTAAGTAACCTCGAAGCAAGAAAAGAATGCATCACACCAGAATCAAATAGAACATGGAAAGGCCGGCCCAAGACTGAGACCATACCTTTCACTACAGTAGCCGCTGAACGTGCATGCTCCTCAGTAACTGCATGTAACTGTCCCTGCCTAACTGGTGCGCCACTGGAACCTGCCACACTCTGTGTCTGTCTCTGCTGCGGTCGCCTCAAGTTGGAGTTCCTACCACGGAAACTCCCTGAATGCTGGGTCTGAGGCTACGACTATGAAGGTGGTGGCTGAGGCTCACCAGATCTCTGGGAACACTGATGCCGATAATGTCCCCACCCATGGAATAAGTAGCAATGGACTTGGCCAGGTAGGTGGAGTGCTCATGTCTGTCCTCCGAGTCAGTCATGTTGGAGGTTTGTCTGCTCGATGTGTTCCAGATGGTCGAGCAGAATCTGTGACATTCACAGATACTTATCATAAATGCTTTTTCTCTTCTTGGGATATAGTATGAAAATTAATGAAATTCGTGACATCTGTGGTGATTGAATTAGAATGTCAATTTCCCTTCTCAAACTCACAACAAATCAGAAGACTGCCGCTATCCGAGAACTTAATGCGATCGGAATTGAAATACTGCGAATGTGCGTATCGGGGTACCACTGCTCTGATACAAAAAATGTGAACCCCCGAGGATCCGGGTACCTGTTTACGACACATTTCGCAGAAATTCCATACATTTGACATCGCATTAAAAGCATAATTTATGGGAAAAATTTTTCTTTTCTTTAAACTACATATGACATTCACATTCATAACCACAATCTTAATAGAGGCAGATGGCACCAGAAATTCATTTCATTAATTTCCATATTATTTTGCATCCTGTACAAGAAACTTCCAGTATACACAATATATTCCAAAATGTAGTACAGAAGAGATAGCATTTATATTCTAATGTAAATAAAAAACTGAGACAAAATAAACCATACCGTCTGGTGTATACCCTGTCTCCTGGAAGCATGAACGGCTACTGATCAACATGCTGTTTGCCTGCCAAAACATGTTTAGGAAAGAAGAGGCGTCAGCGGTTGCTGGTACCTCCCAAAATTTATAAAAATAGATAGACATTTAATATGTGCAAAAGCAAGCAAGTAGAAAGGTGGAACAAGTAAAATTTATATCTACTTGCGTAAGTAAAAAGGTAGTCAGGCTTGTAAGCATTTTTCATAAGCACCCATTATTCCAACACTTTTCATATTTAACATATTTATTTTGTAATCAAATGTTGATAATTATAGGAGTATGCATATATGTATATATCTCTATTATTATATTGACCAGATATCAAATCTGTGGATTTGTTGATGTGAAAGATGGAATTGGAAATGTTTATAGATTACTTGATTCCCAAGTTTAATAGGTAGGCATTTCCTATCAATACAACTTTTGATCGTAACTTTTCCAATTCTTAACTTCAATTGTTTCAGATATAACTCCAGATGATGTAGATAAAGATCATGATTCTGGGTTTTGGAGATCATATCGTGGAACTTGATGGCACATGAAATTGCTAATTTCTTGTCATTGAGATTATATCATGGTCATCGATATAGGACTGATATGATGATGATGGATTTGATCCTTAATGCTATTTACTCCTTTTAAGTTAGTGGATAGTCTGTGGTCTTGGTCTGTGTGTAACCTCACACTATGACTCTAAGGTATTTAAAAGTACCTTAGGGTTGGGGTGCCTCCGTAGGCATACGGTGTTGTATAATGCATCCTAACTAAGTTCCCAAAACGTCCACTAACTTATAGGGATTTCGAATCAGATTAAAGTCACCTCCAATCAACTTAATCTTAATTATAATTTCCTCCAAACCTTAACTGTAACTCTCTCAGATGTAACTCTCAATGTTTTAGATGTAGATATGGATGATCTGGATGTAGAATCGCCAAGTCTATTGGCGAAGTAAACTCAAGCGGTGAGGAAGCCTGCAAATGGCTCTTCCGTCTCGCCCTCTAATTGGAAGCGCGGTCCAATAGAGGGATAGGTCTACTCCAAAACTATGCCACTAAGACGGGTGAGAGGGACTTCCCGGAAAAGTCACTCTAGAAAAATAACCCGACCGGTAACGGGCAACCGAGCTCGTACGAAAAACTAAAACCGAGGATCCCCCGCCTGGGTATCCTAAAACAAAGGGTCAACGGAACTGGTCTAAGTCGGGATCCCAACGAGGCGTAAAAACACTGCGAGCTCGCGTAAAAACCGTGTAAGAGACTGGGATCCTAGACTCGCGCACTTGGTGGCCGCTGCCCAAACTGGGCTTCCTATCTTCCGTCCAGCTGAGGGTCACCGCGCCCTCGCACAGTTAGATGTAGGGGTCACCATAACTGGCAAAATGTCTGGTATCATAGATGCACCATCATATAGATGTACATGACTATAGCCTCAATTCTCATCATGTAGTGTTGTTAGCTTTGAAGATCTAAAACGATCCTTGTAGGAATACTAAAATTATCCAATGTAAAGTGATCTTTGCATTTAACATGCTTATGCTTTTGACTTACTCCCAACTCTCTCTTTTTATCTATATTTGCTGGACATAATGCTATAAGAATACAATATATATGTTTTAATGAAGAGAACTATTGATAGTATGGTTTAATGAAAAATTAAGATTGAGAATGCCTTCTACCCAATATTTCCTTTCTCGCCAAAACCCATATATATATTGTGGGGAGTAATTAGTAATACATGATGAATATACAATAAACAAAATCGGAGGATCTATCAAACTGATCGAGCTGATTGAGTAAAAGTATTAATATCATGTTTTATAGTATTAAACTTTGCTACAGTAGACAGTTCAATCTTATCTTCAGAAAGGACATTGGCATGTACAAGTCCCATGAACTCTTTCCTTAATATGTTTCACTCGTGATCTCGTTGAAACTTAAATCATGTTATTCTCTTACTCAAATTAAGAATAAAAGATGTTCGATCCTGTAGGCAGAAAAATATGAAAGCATTTTAGTATAAAAACATATTAAGATCTCCAACAGTAACGTCAGCACTGAATAACTTCATCTATGTCCCGGTTTATCTGTAATATATTATATTGAATTCTGTATTTGATAGGTCAACTAACAGGCAGTGGACCATTCACTGAACATCTCCCTGTTACACAAATCTCCAGTCTTATTCTACATTTTATTTTTTTTAATGGTAGCAGGAAGCTTGGCTGAACATATATAATTCTTTATATAAAACATATATACATATATTTATATCTATTAATTAGCAGTGTATATATATAGTAGAGAACCAAATTTTTTATAAAATTTTATAGGTTGTAAATAATCCCTGGAACTCACAGATTTATTTGAGAAACCATAAAACATGATCGACACAAAAATCCAGATCCCCATTCCCCAGCAAGAATTCATATTTGGAATCTAGATTCAAAGATTTCGTTCATGCCAAAATTTCCATCTTATACTCTCCCTATATATATTTTTTAACATGCAACCATAATCTCTAGCTTCCAAGGCATGAATTATATGGAATATGCAAGTATGACAGCAAGAGAAATGGCTTATATTGTATATGCAAGGCAGCAAAGAAGGGGTAGGGGTGGTACCTTTGGATCTTCTATGTTTAGAGATCTATTTGAAATGTAACAGTGGCTTAAACCATTGTTGGACAGAAACATGTAGCAGTTGCAAGGAAGGGAAGAGACTCTGAACATGAGCAACTGGAGATCCCCAGTTGTTTTTTTTGACGCTCAAAAAAGGGGGAAACACTCATCGGTGTTCGCCCCAATCCATTAAAAATTAAAGAAGGGAGTACTTACAAGGTGGAGGAAGAAAACAAAAAGGAGTGGTAAATGATATTAAAATAGAGATACCACCCACGCACCCGAACAACGCTACCCGAAAGACCAATCAAGACAAAAGCGAGACGCCGAGATACGAATATTTTCCTTATAGAACCTCTGTCGAGCAAATAGTGCCTCGTTTCTTCCCAACCAGATGCTCCAAAGACGCGCAATCGGGACCACCAGGTCCGCCCTCGACCGAGTCCCGGCGTTTGACAAGCTGTCGCAGAAGGCATCGAAACTGGAGATATTCAGCCACCCCAAATCGTCCCAGATGGCGCGAACATGGTCGCAATGGAAGAATAGGTGCCCGCTGGTTTCCACCTCCGTACCACAAAGACCGCATAATTGCGAAACGTTAGGGAACATCATAGCACAACGGTCACGAGTAAGCAGCCGACCACGCCGAAGAAGCCATAGAAATATACCAACCCGTTCCGGCAACTTGAGACTCCAAATGAACTTGCAATGATTGAGCAGGGTCGCATCCACCCCCGCGGCGCTGGGAAGAAGAGCGAAGTACGCCTTCCGCGTAGAGAAAGTACCATCCTTCCAAGCGAAGTGATCATGCCCCCCAGTCGGCGTGGGAGCATCAGAAAGAAGGGCCATCAAGGACGTGAAGTCGAGCAGACGCTGATCCGATAAATTAGCGACAAACAAAGGGCATCAACATCCATCAGCCCGACAGGATGCCACAGTGGCGAATTTGTCGACCGCCAGCGCAAAGAGGCGGGGAAACAAAGTCTGGAAAGCTCCCCTCCCGGACCAATCATCCGACCAAAAGCGGAAAGAATTCCCATCGCCAAGAATAGGTTTGAATAATGATCTGTTACGGTTAAAAGCGGACAAGACACCGCGCCAAAAAGAGGAAGCGAGTCCCTCGACACTCCCACGAGAAGTGGATATAAAATCAATCCCCACTGCCTCCCGAAGATACTTCAGCATGAAATTATCATCCCGACCCCACACCTTCGCCGCCCACTTGAGAAGCATAGCCTCGTGCACCACCTCCAGCCGTCTCACTCCCAAACCCCCATCGCGCTTGGGACGCGAGACATCCTCCCAACCCACCAAATGGACCCCCCTTTGCCCATCGCCCTTCTTACCCCAAAGAAAACCCCGCATACATTTTTCCAAACGCTCCCGAATCCCCTTCGGCAAGCCATGCACAGACAAGAAATAAATTGGGATCGAGGAGAGCACGGATTTAAGAAGAACCAACCGACCCCCCTGGAGAGAAGCGCCGCGCGCCAGCCAGCCAACCGAGCCTCCATCTTCTCAACCACCTTCCGGCAATCGCGCATCCGAGCACGGCCAACCGAGAGAGGCAAACCAAGATACTCCAGGGGAAGGCCGCACGGGGAAGAGCCCAGAACACGAGCACACTCCTCAGCCTCCACCGGCGTCATAGCAAACGGAACGACTTTCGACTTGCTCCCATTGATGTGTAGCCCCGACATCTCGCAGAATAGTTGGAATGTAGTAGCCATACCCGAGGCATAAGCCTGGCCCCCCTCGATAAAACATAATGTGTCATCAGCGAACTGTATAAGAGGAATATGATACATACCCAAAGAACATCCGCGCGTAAGACCGACCTCGGCCACACCATCAATCATACGCGGCAAGACATCGACCGCCAAGACAAAGAGGAGGGGAGCAAGGGGGCACCCTTGGCGAACCCCCCTACGAGGCTGGAACAACCCCCCAGCGGGCCGCCCATTGATGGAGACTAGGGATGAGCATTGGGCTGGGCCGGCCCGGCCCAGCCCGAAGCCCAGCCCAAAAAGCCCGGCCCGGCCCAGGCCCAAATGAACATCGGGTCGGGCTTGGGCCCAATATTTAGGCCCAAAATTTTTTTGGGCCGGGCTCGGGCTTGGCTCGGCCCAGCCCGACCCGGCCCAAGGGCCCGGCCCGAAGAGGGCCCGAACCATTTCCCATATAATGCACACATGAAAACTCCCACATATTTCATGTACACTCCCTTCTTGTATCTCGTCTTCGTACAATGTTTATAAATCAAGAAAGTAAAGTCTGTGACATATGAGTTGCTGATCATTGTATTTCAATTCAATATTAATTTTCCTTAATTAGTCTTTGGTTTAGATTGTATTCGTTATTCTTGGATTTGTTAGTATTTATTTTTCAATCAGCATATTTTCTATTATTGAACCTTTACCCAATATGGGTCTTATGCCCAGTTTTTAACATGTAAGTTCTGGTGCACCTATTGTTAACTGGTTAAGTTTGTTTCACTCTTTTAGCTTATATACATGTGAGACATTCATCGTATCCGACATTGAGTGCACGTGTGAAAATGAGATATCATCGGATTTGGTGGAATCGAATTTTACTTGTTTCACAAGTATTATGGCACATGTTTTAAACAAATTTAGCTTGTGTAACTTGAATTGAGATTAACTTCAAACAAAAGACTCAAAGTTAATAGTCTCTAACGGGTGGCGATGGGCCGGCCCGGCCCAAACCCGGCCCAAAGGAATTGGGCCGGGCCTGGGCTTGGGCCGAGCAAAAAAAAATTTTGCGGGCCTAAGCCCGGCCCAAGGCCCGATTTTTTTAAGCGGGCTTGGGCCTGGGCCCTTCAGGGCCCGGCCCAGCCCGGCCCATGCTCATCCCTAATGGAGACGGAGAAAGAAGCGGTGGTAACACACCGTCGAACCCAAGAAATCCAAATCGGCGGGAAGCCCCGCCGCTTTAATACCGACCATAAGAATCACCAATCCAGAGAGTCATAGGCCTTTGCAAAGTCAATTTTCCATAGCAGCCCCCTCGTAGCATTTCTGTGCCAAACGTCGACGATCTCAGAGGCCAGCGCATAGCATTCAGAGATTTGCCTCCCTTGGACAAAGGCGGCTTGCGAAGGCTTGATGAGCGAGTCAAGGAGTGGCGCAAGCCTTCTAGCGATAGCCTTAGCAATGATTAAGTATATGCCATTAGAATTAGAAATAGGCCGGTAATCCTCGATACGGTTGGCCGAGGGGGTCTTAGGGATAAGAACAATATTAGCCCTGTTTAGTTTGTTGAAGCCTCTGTTCCCTTCGCAGAATTCTTGAGCAACGTCCAAAACGTCATTTGCGAGCACATCCCAAAAATCCCTATAGAATGAAATAGGGAAACCGTCAGGCCCAGGGGCAGCATCAATGTTGAGCTCCCAGGACGCCCCCTTGAGTTCCTCCAGAGAAAAAGGCCGAGAAATCGTCGCCGCATCCGAGCGAGAAGGTTGACGGTCAAAAAAATTCTTGAAATAAGTTTCCAAAGCCACGCCCAGCTCCTCTCCCTGAATAAGGGCACCATCAACCGCGAGGGAAGAGATCGTATTAGCATGTTTACGAGCACTGGCGACCCGATGAAAGAAGGCGGTATTGGCATCCCCATGTTTGATCCATCTCAGGCGTGAACGCTGTCGCCACTCGATAGCCCTTTTCCTGTCCTCCACTGATACCACTTGCACAGCCGAAGCACGATCGGCCAATTCCGCGGGAGATAACTCCCTCTCGTCTTCTAACCGATCCCGGCGAAGAATGATGTCATCAGCCTCTTTACGGGTGATTAAACGTGCCTGACGAGTATTAATTTTAAAGGACGCTAATAATCTTCGCAGGGACGAAAGTTTTTGATCAAACCGACGAGCAACACTACCGGCATAATTAGTCTGGGACCAATGATTACGCACAAGGTCCCTAAATTGAGGTTCCAGCAACCAACTCCGTTCATAGCGAAAGTGTCCACGAGGGCGAGATGATTCACCGGAGTCCCAAACAATGGGACTATGATCAGAGAAGGAGCGCGACCGAGAACAAACCGAGCACAGAGGGAAAATTTCCATCATGCGACCATTCGCCAAAAACCTGTCGAGCCGAGACCGTGAGGAGTTATTCCGCCAAGTGTAGGTAATATCGTTTGCCACCAGCCCCTCGAGAGCCAACTCCTGAATGAACTCCAAAAATTCGCGTGAACCCGGATCATGACCCCCACGACCACGTGGGCGGTCATGCGAGTGCAAAGTAACATTGAAATCGCCCCCCATAATCCACGGATTATCCCCAAAAGCCGCGGCATCGCTGCGCAGATCCTCCCAAAGTTCACGACGAGCTATATGGCATAAAGGCGCGTATACGCAAGTAAAAGCCAGAGAAGCATTAGAGTCCGACCGCACGAGCATCACGGAAATAGAATGACGCCCAACACGAGTAGAAGAATAGGAAAATCTCGACGATCGCCAAGCCAAAATAATACCGCCTGAAGCTCCGGTAGCGTCCAACGAATGAAAAGCATCCAAGCCCCCAGCCCCAAAGGATTTCCAAACAGTTTCATCCACCCCCGAAAGTTTCGTTTCCTGAAGGAGGGCGATGTCACACTCCCAATCCACCAAACGAGAGCCCAAAGCACGCCGACGATCAGGGTCACCAAGACCACGAACATTCCAGGATAGCAATTTCATTAAACACCAAGTTAGGCCCCAAAAGCTCGTACAAAAACCAGACCAAGTCCAAAGTTAATCCCGAGAAGGGCGTTGACCAGTGCGGTGGAGTCCTGCTGCCTCCGCCACCGCCTCGCGCAACAACTGACTAGAAGAAAGAGATGATTCCCCGAGAGATAGGGGTTGACGACGAGTGTAAATATTTCCAAACCGGTACGGGGAAGCAATCACAGCATTCCAGGCATTCCAAGCAATACAAGTGTGATTCGAAACAGCTGACATAGCGTCTGATGAAGAATCCATAGTTCCGCCACCAGACCTAGAAACCGGAGAAGAATAAGAGCCCTGGAGGTTAAGGGGAAGAAGCATACCAACAACCTCCGATGCAGAGTGGTTCATAGTGTCGCCCTCAGAGGTAACCGAGCCAGCCGTTAGCAAGAAAGGCGGAGAGATAGAATCTTCGAAATGATGCATCTGGGATAAGGGCACCGAGGTAATGGGTTGTGGGCACTGATAATCGGAGCTCCATATAAGGGACTCGGAAAGAGAAACTGGGTCAGGACCAACCCTCGCCAGGGCCCATAAGTCTTGATGATCAGATCCGGACGAAGAAAGGGGAAGCGGCAAGTCAAGCCCCGAGACCTCCACGTGGATCGTGTTGGCCGACACAATGGAAGTTTCAGTAGAATGCGAATCGTCCTCGAGAAGGTCCCAAGTCACGTGACGACGAGCGCCCCGACCCGCACGCGCGACCCGAGGAGAGCCAGGCGACGTCCCCGAACAGGCGCCATGCACTTGCGCCGCTTCGACAATATCCCTGCAAAATGACACGTGGCTCGAAGAAGGCGAACCGTCAAGGCCCGCTCCGGAGAATGAACCGCCGTCATGGAGGATCGGCGAGGGCGGGCAAGGGGGCGGGACCGCCGGCGCCGGGAAAGAGAATTCGAGCTTGAAGGTCCAGCGCCCCAGACAGAACTTCTCGAACAAAACCTTGCCAGCCAAAGAGCTGCTTAATGTTGATGAGCACTCCATGAGTAACCGCGTACACATCCAGTCTGAGCCCGGAGCAAGACCGTCGTCGAGAACAGCCAACACCTAACCCCAGCCGCTAATAACTTTTGATAGACAATGCACCGTGCGCGATAGGAAAGGAACTCCTCTCACTTCGACCACGCAAACCTCGGATCCGATGGTCGCGCCATCCGCAACGCGCAAACGTCGCCACTTCACGAGCGAAACATCGGCTAGACGAAGAAGGACCTCCCGTTGCTCCGGGGATAACCCACGAACACAGCATCGATAGTCGTCTAAAAAGAAGAAATCCCCGTAAAAGTCGTCTCCCAAGAGTTGTAAGGTACCTGTGCGAATCTCCTCGCGACCCACTCCAGGTCGCTGCAGAACACCAACAACCGCCAAGCACTTCGCACGGAAGACCCTCGGTTCCACCCGCAATGAAGCACCCGCCATATTATCTTTGAACCTCGCCGCCGCCGGCATCTGAAAGGAGCATCCACCTTGCAAACCAACCTCAGGACCATTCCTTGCATGCACGTGATCGTTTATCATCATCTCGCCGTCTTGCTGCTGCACCACCGCCGTCGGGGGAACCCCCGACCCACATTCCACAGCAGAAGAGCGTGGGGGAAGGTTGGGAGCGCACCCCACGGTCGGCCCTTTGGAGGAGTTGCCGCCACCGCCTTCGCGCACCACTTGAGCAAAAGAGCGTGAATCCATGATGGCAGGCGAACCACGAACTCGCTGACGCACATCCAGGTGTCCAGAGAGCTTCTTGTAACCAACACCCACTCGATGAACCCTGCAAGAAAGCATGCGATGACCTACCTTGCCGCAGAGAAAGCAGCGAGGAGGAGCTCGACATGCAGAGGCGATATGTCCTCGCCCCTCACAACGAAAGCACCGCTTTCCAGCTTTTGCATGCGTGACCCTCTCCCACGCGCCACCCCCTTCTGCTTGCGCTCCGCCCGTTGCGCCTTTCCCGTGAGCGTGACCGTGAGGGTCACCGCGAGTGACCCTGTCTGTGCCACCGCGGTCTCCTTGTCGGTGCAGAACCCCTTGAACCTTCGGACGCCACTCCCTCTCGCTCCTCATGTTGCCGAGGAGACCTCCGTATCGAATCAATCAACAAGCATTTGTTGCTCCTAATTTGGAAGGAAAGTAGGAGAGTGTTGGAGGATTCCAATGGCCAGAAAGCTTGAGAAATTTGGAGGAAAAATAGATGGAATTGTACCTTAATAGGGTTTCCTGCAGCAGCTAATGTAGTAGAGAGTTCATTAGCAATAGGCATCAACTTCAATCAACAGGAGAGAAAGATGGAAGAGGGCAGAGAGCTTTGCTCCCACGGCTGGAATTTGAGAGAAGAAGAGGGGACATAAGATGGAATTGAGAAGAGGGTTGGGTTATATTTATAGCCAAAGGAAAGGCTTCTTTTGTTGCCAAGTGGAAAGAGAAAAAAAACAAGTGGAAAAGAGCAAAGGGGTGGGGAAAAACTACGGCTGGCTGAACAGTACCGGCTGTGCCTGTACTATTTAAAAATAATAATTTTTTTCATTATATTTTTAACAAAATATCTTTATATGATATACTTAAAGAATCGAACATACGAGCACCTCGGGCCTCGGATTTTGACGCACAATATCTCGATGTGATCGTCTCTGAACGACGATCGATATGAGTATAATGTTGATATACTTCCGATCGGGTTTTGAATACCCGAAATTTTCGGATACAGTTTTTTTTTAAGATTATATTTTGTGATTTAAAAAATATCAAACGACCTCCGATTGACGAACGGTCAATTCCGTTGGTCTTCTTTCGTCGAATCGATCTCATGACGGTCTTGGTTCGTTTTGCGGTTTCCGAACTTGCGTCGCGGCTTTTTCGCAGCGCGTATTGCGAAGCGACCGATTTTTGGTCGATTTCGCCCGAACGACTTTTGATTTACAATCAATTGGTCGATTTAGTTTATCTAATGTTGTCAGATAACTTTATTGAGTTGATCGGGCCCTAATCGGGTCGGGTTCGGGTTTGTTCGGAATCCAGATGCTACAGATTCAGAAATTGGCGAAATACGGTCTTGATTTTTGATCAAAATTTTGTGATTTAAATGATCGAACGACTTCAATTTGACGAACGGTCGATTTTCTTGATTTTGTTTCGATGATTCGGATTTTATGGTGGCCTCAGATTATTTTTACAGTTTCTGATTGTGTTACGACTTTTCCGATGGCACTCATTGCGATGCAATCGATTTTTGATTGATTGATCCCAAACAAATTTTGATTTATGATTTATGGATAAATTCAGATCATTTAATATTGATCGATAGTTTTATCAATCATATGGACCATAATCGGGTCGGGTTCGGTTTCAGATTCAGGTGATTCGGATCTGGGTGTCACATTATCTCCCTCTATGCATGATCTTGTGGGCAGCATCTGGAACCCCTCTCATAACCAAAGGCAGGCACGCCAATCACTGATTGATGTGGAGCACTAGAATGGAGGGGGGGGGGCTAAGAGCGTCGCCTCCTCGACTTGTCCAGATGGACAAGAAGTCTTCGAGTGGGGAAGGATGGATTGCCTCCTCCATATATCCTAGAGTGGTCACAACTTCATAGGGTTTAGGACTCTACGGGTTCCGCCTCGCTTAGGATCTCGCTTGGATGGTGTTTCAAGAAAAAATATTCCAGAATCTTCGCTCGTGGACGTAGAAGGCGTGTTCGCCTAACCCTGTATCTGGTCCTCGAACCCTGGTTGGTGTTGCGGAGGATGCTCGTACTGCATCAGGAGAATGCGATGACCAAGTGGCAAATCAGGTAGCTGGGGCGTCAAGCTTTTGTATGGGTTGCGTTAGATGAGATGAATCGGAATTTGGTGGATTGCTTGTGTGTGGTCACGCCCTGTGGGACTAAGATCCCCCTTTAATGAACATATTATCTTGGAACGTTAGGGGCCTTGGCAGGAGCGAGAAGCGGCAGACGGTACGAGATATGTACATGGGTGCTAGGGCAGATGTGGTTCTCTTGCAAGAACTAAAATATCTCAAAATATGGACGGTGTCTGGAGCTCGATTGGAGGAGCACGGTTTTTCGATTTCAAAGCTATTAACTCGACGAGGGCATCATGTGGACTGGTTTCAGGCTGGAATGGAGATAAATTATATTTATATGAAAGTGAAACGAGAGGCACACATTCCTTATCTACTGTCCTGTGTAAAAAGGCCGATGGGGTAAAGCTTGTTGTCACAAATGTGTATGGGCCGAATACTGGTACAAATTTCTCTGAATTTCTTGATGAGCTGCGTTTGGTCAGAGCAAAGTATCCCTCGAATGCTTGGGTGATTGGGGGAGATTTTAATGTATCGTTCGTCTCGATGATAGACCAAGGATGCAGAGGTACAAATAATGGATCCGCAGATTTCTCAACCTTCATCAATGACTACTGTTGACGCATATTGAATAACTGTATCTCTTTGTTATTTTATTTTCTTGTTATTCTCTTTATGTAATTTACCCATAGGCTACTCTCCTATATAAGAGAGCCTAGGGCTATGGAATAGATTATCTCATTCACGTTTCCCAACATGGTATCAGAGCGACGGTCCTAGACCGGAGTTCTCGAAACCCTAAACCTACCCCACCCCACCCGCCGGCCTCTCTTCTCTCTCTCTCTCTCTCGGCACCGCCAACCCCAGCCTCAGCCGATCGGAGGCCCCTCTTCTCCGATCTGCGGTGCTCCTGTGCGCCTCGGAGGCATCTTGCGCATCTTGCGCATCCTGCGCCTAAGCGTGCCCTGCGCATCTTGCGCATCCTGCGCTTAAGCGCGCTTCTCGCGCATCTGGCGCACAACGCCTCTCGCGCACAGCGCCTCTCGCGCTGAGCGACATCTGCGCATCTGCGTGCGACATCTTCAACGCATCTTCAGCGTGCTGTGCGGCATCTGCGCGCTGTGCGACAGCGTGTGCTAGGGCACGAGATACCGTCTGCAACAGGAAGCAGTAGCGCGCGTCATCTCCTAGCGCGCGTCATCTCCAAGCGCGCGTCATCTCCAAGCGCGCGCGTCATCTCCTGTGCACCTGCGCGTGAAGGCTACATACCGCGTGTGCATACTGTGTGCGTGCGGATCGTAGCACGCACAAATCCATGGGGATAGTTGCTTGAGGTCTACACATTGAACTAATCCCGTCTATGTCATTGTAGACAAAGATTATCTCTTGTCATTCGCTCCAGTCTTCCGTCTCCAGTATGTCAGAAAGCAAGGCAGATATCCCGTCTATTGGCGCGTTTCGTGGTCCAGCGCCCATTGTCAAGATGGATGGTACGAACTATGAACTATGGGCAATGCAGTTCATGAGTATGATGAAGTCTACAGGTAAGAAGCACATTCTTACCGAGCCCGAGCCTGCAGAGAAGACTGGAGTTCATGCCTCATGGGAGGCCGATGATGCATATGCCAAGGTGTGGCTATCTGGCACATTGGCTATTGAAATCGCCAATGACATTCTACATCAACCCACAGCCAAAGACATGTGGGATATCCTGGCAGCGACATATTCTCAGGCGAAGAACGAGACGAAGATCCTGCAACTACAACATGATATATTCACAATAAAGCAGAACGACCGTCCTTTACATTCTCTCTATACATCATTGAGAGGGATGTTTGAGAAGCTTTATAGCTTCATGCCTCTTACCGCCACGCCAGAACAACAGAAGACATACAGGAATGCGACGATGGTGGGTGTGTTTCTCGCTGCACTTGATCCAGAGTATGAGGCAGCACGTTCACAGATTTTGGCGGACTCGACGATTCCTCCCATGGAGGAAGCTTTTCACAGATTGAGTAGGATCACAGTACCTTCAGCAGCTGCGAGTCAGAATCCCTCAGCTATGGCGGCCAACAGAGGCCGTGGTTTTCATCACCAGGGCCGTGGACGTACTCCTCGTGGAAGGGGTGGCCGCACTAGGCCAACATGCTCATATTGTCACCGAGTCGGACATACTGAAGACACATGCTACTCAAAGCATGGATTCCCTGCATCTGCACGAGCCGCTGAGCAGATAGAGCCCCCATCTGCTGCTACACTGGATCAACGATTTGATGATCTAGTTGCCCGCCTCAGGGGCATTATCCCACCATCAGGTCCAGCACCGACTACAGAGAGTCATACTGTTGCTGCTGCCTCTGCATCTGCTTCTACTAGTACTTCAGGTAGTACACTTGCACTCCACAGTAGTAGATCTGATACATTGCCGTGGATCATGGACTCGGGCGCTACACATCATCTATGTGGCGACCAGAGCCTACTTACAGGATACACTCAGATTCCTCCAGGACGGACAGTAGTGATTGCCAATGGCACACACTCCCCTATCACGGGTCAGGGGGAGATTAGATTGACATCTTCTATGCAGCTCAAGAATGTCCTACATGCACCGCATTTTTCTATGAATCTATTGTCAATTAGTCAGATTACGAAGGATCTCCATTGTCGAGCTATTTTTGATCCATCTTCTTTGATTTTTCAGGACATCCGTACGGGCAACGTGATTGGTCATGGCTATGAGCAAGGAGGCCTTTATCGACTGAACCAGAACCCATTTGCTGGAACCACATCTTCTCCTGCTGGGCAAGTATCTCCTCTCCTGTGGCATCTGCGCTTTGGTCATTTACCGCTTCAAAAGTTGCGTCTAGTTCTACCCTATGGTCTCTCTCACACACCTATCCAGTGTGAGGCATGTCAGTTGGGAAAGCATCACAGGTCGTCTTTTCCCAGTAGTCAAGGTCGGAGTAGTAACTCCAAGTTTGAGTTGTTTCATGTCGATGTCTGGGGTCCGAGTCGTGTTCCCGATCATCAGGGACACAGGTTTTATATTGTATTTGTGGATGATTTCTCTAGAGCGTCATGGGTCTTTCTAATGAAAAATAAATCTGAAGCAGGAAACATTATTATCCACTTTCTTAATGAAATTCAAAATGTTTTTTCCACTTCTGTCAAGAGTGTGAGAAGTGATAATGCTTTAGAGTTGTGCACCAACATTCTAGCCAATTACTACTCTTCAAAAGGGATTATTCACCAAACATCTTGTGCTCATACATCTCAACAGAATGGGGTTGCTGAAAGAAAACACCGTCACTTTCTTGATGTCACAAGGTCTCTTCTTATTCAGAGTCATGTTCCGTACTCCTACTGGGGTGATGCAGTCCTTACTGCATGTTACCTTATCAACCGTATGCCTTCGTCTGTCTTGAATGAACAGATTCCTTTTTCACTCATTTACCCTGACAAGGATTTGTTCATTCTTACCCCTCGTGTGTTTGGGTCAGTCGCATTTGTCCATCAGTTGTCGCCTGGTACTGACAAGCTCTCTCCTAGGGCTGTCAAGTGCGTCTTTATGGGGTACTCCAGAACTCAAAAGGGGTACAAGTGTTTTGATCCTGTGCGTCGGCGGTATATAATCAGTGCAGATGTTACATTTTTTGAATCTATTATGTATTTTTCAGAATCCGGAAACATACAGCCACCACCTATATCTCCTGATACCGTATTCATGGCACCACCAACAACACCACCGTCACCACCATCACCACCGCCACCACCACCGCCACCACCACCGCCATCAACAGTATCCCCGCTACCATTCCATTACACCCGCATGCCTCCTCCAGCTCTTGGTCCTGACCAGTCAACTAGCTCGCCTATGGTATGTAATGAAAATATTAATGTTGATGGATCTGACGACATTTCTCAGCAGGATGCATTACAGGAGCATGGTGATAACACAGAGGATCTGGATGTTCCAATCGCTCTACGCAAGCCGAAGAGAAGCTGTGCCAAATATCCAGTATCAGCAGTTGTGTCTTTTGAGAGGCTATCTGGACATTTCAGGACGTTTGCATTGGCACTTTCAGCTACAGACATTCCACGGAACCACCATGATGCTTTGCAGGATTCTAGATGGCGGCTAGCAATGGAGGAAGAGATGGCGGCACTTCAGTCTAAAGGAACCTGGAGTTTGGTTACTATACCTCCAAATGTTAGCCCGGTGAGTTGCAAATGGGTGTTTACAGTTAAACACAATGCAGATGGCTCCATTGACAGGTACAAGGCACGCCTAGTTGCACGGGGATTCACACAGACATATGGGGTAGATTACCTTGACACGTTCTCCCCTGTGGCGCGTCATTCCACTCTACGGATCCTGTTATCAGTTGCTCTTACTAGAGACTGGCCACTCTATCAACTGGACGTGAAGAATGCATTTCTGTATGGAGACTTGCAGGAGGAAGTCTATATGCAACAACCACCAGGTTTTGCTGTTGAGGGGGAGTGTTCCAAGGTTTGCAGATGACATAAGGCCATCTATGGCCTTAAGCAGAGCTCCAGAGCATGGTTCCAGAAGCTGTCAGACCTCTTTGAGAAACAAGGATATAAACGCTCCAATGCTGATTATTCCTTGTTTGTACAGAAGACGGCGAGAGGTATCATTGTAATCATGGTTTATGTTGATGATATCTTGACTACAGGTGATGATGACCAGGGCATTAAGCAGGCAAAGGAAAGGCTAGGGACCGAGTTTGTCACCAAGGACCTGGGAGTCCTTAGATATTTTCTGGGGCTGGAATTTGCCAGAAATCCGTATGGATTAGTCATGTCACAGAGGAAGTATGTTACAGATCTACTGAGTGAGACATGTATGCTAGGGTGTCGACCTGCTACGACACCAATGGACCCTAGCATGAAGCTGTATGATGATGACACAGAGGAGGTGGACAGGAGAAGATATAGAGAACTGGTAGGCAAACTGTTATATGTCACGATCACTAGGCCAGATATATTATTTGCAGTGAGCCGTGTGAGCCAGTTCATGGAGCAACCACGCCAGGTGCATATGGATGCAATACATATGATACTTAGACATCTCAAATCTTCTCCAGGTGCAGGTCTGCTATTCAAGAAAGGAAAGGGGATTTCTATCTCAGCATGCGCAGATGCAGACTATGCAGGATGTCCTAAGGATAGGAAATCCACCTCAGGGTATGCTGTCTATGTTGGAGATGCCCTAATCTCATGGAGGAGCAAGAAACAAACTGTGGTAGCTAGATCTAGTGCTGAATCCGAATATAGGGCTATGGCCCAGGCTACTACAGAGATGATGTGGGTGAAAGCGGTGCTGACAGATTTATGCTTAGATGTACCACTTCTTATGAACTTGTAGTGTGATAATCAGGCTGCTTTGTTTATTGCAAACAACCCTGCATTCCATGAGCGGACCAAGCATATTGAGGTGGATTGTCACTTCATACGTGATATGATTCAGAAAGGATTCATTGCCACATCTAATGTTACTTCAGAGAACCAGACTGCAGACATATTCACCAAGGCATTGTTACGAGGTCCATTTCAGAAGTGTGCTTCCAAGCTGAGCATGATTGACATCTATGCTCCATCTTGAGGGGGAGTGTTGACGCATATTGAATAACTGTATCTCTGTGTTATTTTATTTTCTTGTTATTCTCTTTATGTAATTTACCCATAGGCTACTCTCCTATATAAGAGAGCCTAGGGCTATGGATTAGATTATCTCATTCACGTTTCCCAACAACTACGAATTACAGATTGATGATGCTAGTGGATACACGCATACTTAAAGGAATACACGTTCGAGATCGATCATTGACAGATCCCTTATTTCAACTGAATTGGCGAATCTCTTCCCTTTGTTGCGTGCTTGGGCTTTGCCTCGGGCCTACTCGGACCATGCTCATTTACTTTGGTCTTTGGGGGAGGATGTACGACCAAGATCCTTCTTTAGGTTCGAGCGTTCATGGCTTCTGGAGGACGAATTCCGAGACAAGATCAAATCTATTTGGCAGTCTTTTCAAGTGGATGGCATGGCGGCGGCATGGCTAGCGATCAAGTTAGCAGCTTTGAAAAGACATCTAATAAAATATAACAAGGAGAACCAGATCCATCGCATGAGAAGGCGAACACATGCACATGAGGAAATTATCTGACTGGACGTGTTAGAGAATGAAAGGGAGTTAACAGCGACAGAAATTGAGCTCAGGATTGGTAGGCTTAATGAGGTGCGCATTGAGGATAAAAAAGGAGGTTAAGTGGAGGCAGAGATCGAGGCACATATGGCTTAAAGAGGGCGATAATAACACGAGATTCTTTTATTTTGTGGCTAGTGGCTGGAGGCGCAGGAATTACATTCATGCGCTTATAATAGGTGGTCAACAATTTCAGGGAGAAGTAGAGGTTGGTCGGGCCCTCCGGGCCCACTATGTGGACTTTAGCAGGAGAACAACGCGTGCACGCTGGGGTTGGCATGGAAGAGGGGTAAAAATGACATCTGATGGTCAGACTGAGGGTTTGATTGCTCCCTCAAAGGAGGAGATAAAAAGGGCGGTTATGCAATTGAATGGAGATAGTGCTCCGGGACCTGATGGATTTCCCATCTACTTTTATAGAGAATTCTAGGATGTCATCAATGAGGATGTAGTCGCAGTTTTACATGAATTTGAAAGGGCAGAACATGGGTTTGACCGTTTGAACAAGGTCTTGCTATTTTTATTGCCTAAGAAAGACGACCCAACCAGAGTTGAGGATTTCAGGTCCATTGCCCTCTCAAATGGGATCTACCTAATCGTTGCTAAGGTGCTGGCTAACCGACTCCGTACGGTTCTGTATGATCTTATCTTGCCTGAGCAGACCACGTTTGTTCCGGGTTGACATATGGCTGATGGTTGGGTGATGGTGGTTAAAATGGTGCTTGATGGGAGAATGACAAACAAAAAAAGGTTTGTTACGGAAGGTGGATTTATCTAAGCCATATGACTGTGTGGACTGACGGTTCATTTGATCATCTTTACAGAAGAGAGGTTTTCCTAGCTTGTGGATCTCCTGGGTCAAACGTTGCATCATGACATCTTCGTACGCGGTGCTGGTTAATGGGCGTCCCGAAGGAGGGTTTTTCCAACCCTAAAGAGGAGTGTGCCAGGGTTGCCCCTTAGCTCCTTTACTTTTTGTCATTGCTGTGGATGCATTAACCACCATGATGAGACTTGCCTCTGAGGCTGGACTGCGTAAGGGCTACATTTTTGAGAATATCTCTATCCCGATCCTAAAATACGCAGACAACACTATGATTTTCTTGGACGGCGATGTTGAATATGCGAGGAGAGCTTCATATATTATGGATATTTTTAGAGACATCTCGGGGCTCCAACTTGATAGAGACAAGTCTATTTTCGTACCTTTTGGCCTCATGGAGGAGGAAACTCATGAGGCGAGTTCGATTCTACGATGCGGACGTGGTACTTTACTTGTCACATACTTGGGTCATTCCTTGGTCGCTGGATGACTTTCTGCTTCCGATTGGAAGTCGATGCTGGAGAAAATGAAAAGCAAGATGGCTGGCTAGAAAGTGAGAGCCTTATCTAAAGGTGGGAAGTTAGTGCTTCTGAAGCATGTACTGTCCCCCATCCCAATTTTTTTCTGCTCGACGAGATTACTCCCGGCTGGAGTGCGGAAGAAGATGGAGACCTTGATGAGGAGATTCTTTTGGGCTGATGGGAGACATGAGAAGGGAGGTGACATCTTGTTAACCAGAATACCTTGACTAGGCCGAAGGACACTGGTGGTTTGGGAATTTTGATTCTGGAGGTAATGAACAAAGCACTGATATCTAAATGGGTCCTAAGACTTTGGGGTAAATCTGAGGAGCTGGTGTACAGACTGATGCGGAGAATTCATAGTATTAATGGTGAGCTGGCGGATAATAACATCCAGCTACCTTCCTCACTTTGGAAAGGAATTGTGCATGTTTTATCACTATCGGGGGAGGCTCTTTGGCTGGTGGTTGGCAATGGGTAAACCTTTAGATTTTGGTTGGATAACTAGACCGGTCTTGGAAATTTTAGTGAGAGATATCCACGATTATTTGCCATTGCGATGAACCAAAATTTGAGGGTTGGTAGCGCATGGGTGGACGACTATGACTCCTTGTGCCTAACCTTCACAACTACATTTTTAGAATAGAGTTTGCTTGAGTACTTGGGGATGCTAGATTAATTAAGAGATACATATGGTATTACTCAGGGTCGGGACCATTTTATCGAGGCGAATGACACTTTCTCTTTTAAAAAGGCATATTGTTTCTTTATGCATGACCAAAGAGTTACTCATGAACGTCTAAACGATGAATGCAAAATCATTTGGAGCAACTAAATTCCATTGAGGATCAAGATTTTTGCCTAGCTTGTACGACATGGACGTTTGCTTACTAAAGTACATTGAGATAGATTACTTCATACTGGAGATCTGCGGTGCAACAATTGCAGGGAAGAAAATGAAGACATGAAACACCTCTTCTTCCAATGCAGGATGTCATCTGAGGTGTGATCGCGAGTTGGAATTTCGTGGATTTGCGCTTGTAGTAGCACACACTTCTGGAACTCCATTAGAACATATTGCAGTAAGCCAGTAACCCGCTGGATGATAGCTCCCCTGCCCTCCTGCTTCTTTGGGCCCTCTGGTGCGTAAGGAATGATTGTATCTTTCAGAAGCAAATGTTTTACCTAGAGAATGTTTTGAGGCATTTTCGAGCTCTTAATAAACCTTTATTGTAATACTGTATTTTTTCATATTAATATAACTTTTTGCAGTGGGTCCCATCTTGGGATTGCACCTTCCTTTAAAAAACGAGACTCCCATGTACTTAGCCGCATTCAATTAGAACTACAAGCTACCTCTGTCAAAGACACCATCAAACAACATAAGAGTTTTCTTTGCCATCATTCGATGTCTTGAACCCATCAACGTTGCTTGCTTAACATCTCTCACACTCGCCTTCATCACGCCATCAATCACCACCCTCCTCTTCTTGCGGACGAAAACAATAAGTTCTATCGAATCCCCGACCTCCAACAATGGCTTAGGATGTCAGTGGCCTACGCCAACAATCACCTAAGCATGATGAGGTCAAGGTGATGCCCACCAAATATAGAGAAGTTGACCTTGATATCTTTGAGGGACATCCATGCACCCAATTTAGATTAGGGTCGGCTGCAGAAGTTTGTACCTCCATTGGTCCTAAGCTCCTTTAGTTGAACATAGGGATCCATGAATCTTTTAAGACCAGTGATGAGTAGAGACCAAGTCTAGCAATAAGAAGGGTGACTTAGGATGGCTCCACTCCATGGGCTTAATAAAAGAGTGGTTAAATATACTTGTTCATCCACTAATGTTCTGACCCATCATGTCACCATAATGACAAAGTTGTTGTGGCGTCTCGAGAACTAGGTTATTCGTTTACACAATATTCACAATATTAAATTCACTATAGATTGCATTGAGTTACGAAAATAAGGGAAAATTTTTTGCGATTTGAATGACATTCATGTGATATTTCAATCCGCATAAAGGCATATGTCACAAAGAAACGTTTGCATTAATTTCCATATAATGAACATGTAACAAAAGAAAATTTATCATTCTTTACATGTATCCCAAAATTTGACAAAAGAGAAATACAAAAGAGCTACAATTATTTGATCAAAATATTCTCTGTACCGACAAAAGAAATTGCTGGTTGAACTCCCAACGAAAAGATCTGCAAGTCCACTACTGCATCGCAGGCGCCTTCCCTAACATCCATGTTAGGAACAAACGGATGCCAACAAATATTGAGTACAACAAAATTTATTGAAAATAACAGGTGTTTAAGTAGTTGTATAATATGTAAAACTGCTTGCATGGAAAGAAGCTTTTCTAGCTACTCTGTATATGAATCCCTTTTTTCATTGCTGTTAAATGTAAAATGTGATGATTGACCTTATTAAATGTAGATGATTGATGACGATTTTCATGTTCTGATCTTTTTCCTTGCCTAATTGTCCAAGCTTTGTGGATAGTCTGTGGTCATGGTCTGAGTGAGACCTCACACTATGACTCTAAGACAAGATGAAACCCATAAGGTTGGGGTGCCTCCGTAGGCATGTGATGGGGTATAATGCTGACAATCCGCGAATCACCCTTGTTAATTTTGTCAAATTATTGTAGTCGGGCAATTAACAGATCAATAAAAAACTGCTAAAATTAATTATCCAATTAAAAACGAGCGGTCACATTTTTATTTTACTTGGGCAAGCCCAAGGTCGAACTCAGGGAGGCCACTGTCTCCTTAGGTTAATTATTAAGCGATCTAGAAACTAGGTTTTCAAGGAAGCAATTTTTTGGTATTTTTTATGCAAGTGAATGACAAAGCAAAATGCGATTGAATTAAGTTCTTAAGAAATCAAGCAACTTAGCCAAATTAAATTTTAACATGAAATTGATCCAATTTAGTCAAATTATATTTTTCTTAGAAACCTTATCCGATGATGAATGCAAAATATTTTTTTTGAAAATTTTTGGGTTTAAAATGCAACAATGGAAAATGCAAACTTTTTAGGGGTTTTTATGCAATTTTCATGCAAACAGAATGAAAAATTAATGACATTTTTACTGGAAGTGAAACATGATGAAATGCAGCTACAATAAATTTTTTGGATTTTTTTGAGAAAATATGATTTTCATGAATTTTAATGGAAACAAAGTGACTGCAAGTATTTAATTCTTAATAAATCCACAAATTTAAATCATCCAGAAGCAAAATTATCTCAGATATATACTTCAATGAGTAATCCAGGAGACTTGAAATTTCGCAAAAATATTATTCATGGATTTAATTAAAAAAATGTTGAGAGAATTCTTACATCCCTGTCTTTATTTATATTTCTCTAGTTTTTCTGTCTTCTTTATGTAATTTCTCCCTAGAGCCTTTCTCCTATATAAAAGGGTTCTAGGGCTACGTGATATACAACTTTTTTTTCACACCTTCAACATAGTATCAGAGCGACTATCCTAGACCGGAGCTTGTGACCTAAACCTAGCCCCTCCCCACCAAAAACTCCCCCTCCTTGTGGGTTCCCGCCGCCCCTGCTCGCGGGTGACCACACGGGCCGCCTCCTCCCTCCTCGTAGGTTGATGCCGCCCACCCCCATCGCTGGTCGCTGCCCCTCGCGCGCCCCTCGCTGGCTGCCTCCTCGCTCGGGCTGCCACCGCCGCTCCTCTAGGGCGGCCGCCACCTCTCACGACCCGCACCTCAGGCTGCAGACGCCTCTCGTGAGCCTCTTTGCAGGCTGTGGCCTCCGTGGGTATCCCCTCCTTGCAGGCCACCACTCATCATCAGTTTAGGTCCCCTTTTGGACCTCTAGGGTGCGACGTGATCGTTTAAAAACACCCTAGTCACTCAAAGGCGCCTCCAAAGAGTGGAAGAGGTTGTTGTATGAGTCTACACCACAACCATCTTCCCATATGTTCGTGTAGACACAAGTCTTATTCGTTGCAGTCCTAGTCTTGGTGATGGTTGTCATCGTGGTTGACAACAAAGTCGATGTTCCATCTCTGGGGGGCTTCAAAGGTCCAACCCCCATCGTCAAGATGGATGGTACGGATTATGAACTGTGGACCATGCAGTTTATGAGTCTGATGCAGTGTAATGGCAAGAAGCACATCCTCACGGTGGAGGATCCTAGTGACAAGACTGGGATAAATGCCTCATGGGATGCAGATGGTGCCTATGCACGTGTATGGCTATATTGGACAGTGTCTACAGAGATAACACATGATATACTGAGTCAGCCTACTGCAAATGCTATGTGGGACATTCTCGCTGCGACATACTCTAAAGCGAAGAATGAGTCGAAGATACTGCAGCCCCCACATGATATCTTTACATCAAAGCAGAATGGTCGACCCCTCCATACCCTCTACACTTCCTTGAGGGGCATGTTTGAGAAGCTACACTGCTACATTCCCTTGACTGCTACGCCTGAGCAGCTTAAGGCTTACAGAGATTCCTTGATGACTGTGGTCTTTCTAGCGGTCCGTGATACCGAATATGACTCAGCTCGCGCCCAGATTCTTACAGATGCTACCACATCTCTAATAGAGGAGGCATATCGCAGACTGAGTAGGCTATCTATATCCTCTGGTGGCAAATGGCTGCATCTCATAGTAGGGGGAACCCTACTCCATATCGTGGTTGGGGAGGATCTAACCGTGGCAGAGGAGGGGGTGTCAGACCCCGTCAGCCATGCACCTTCTGCCACAGGATTGGCCACTCTGAGGAAACCTGTTATTCTAAGCATGGGTTTCCTGCTTCTGCTGGAGTTGCAGAACAAACTCAACAGGGGGGAGTTCTTCTCTGGTTGCTGATCAGAGATTTGACGAACTTGTGGCCAGACTCAGGGAGATCATGCCTACTCCAGGACCATTCAGCTCTCCCTCAGGATCCTCAGAGGTAGCTGCCTCTGCTGTTGCATCTTCATCAGGTATAACATATACCTTTACTAGTTGTTACATAGCAGATTTGTCAGAATGGATTGTGGACTCAAGTGCATCCCATCACCTCTATGGTGATAGAAGTCAATTTAGTGCTTTCAGTCCCACCCAGCCCAGACGATCTGTTGTGATAGCAGATGGAACACATTCTCCCATTACTGGTCAGGGGGAAGTGCAGCTAACTCCTGCGATGAGACTTCAGAATGTTCTTTATGCTCCTTAGTTTTCAATGAGCTTATTATCTATTAGTCAAATCACCAAAGATTTACATTGTCGTGCTATTTTTGATCCATTCACTCTTGTGTGTTTTAGGACATTCTAACGGGCATGGTGATTGGTATTGGCTGTGAGCAAGGAGGTCTCTACAGAATGGTGCAATCTCCTTATGCCGGCGCTTCTTCCATTCGCACTAGGTATGCGTCTCCTTACATATGGCATCTTCGTTTTGGTCATCTTCCTCTGCAAAAGCTGTGTCACGTTCTTCCATAGATTTCCCCTCGCTCTACCTTTCAGTGCGAGGCCTGCCAGCTTGGGAAGCATCATCAGTCTACGTTCCAGAGTCGTCAGGGTCGAAGTAGTCATGGTTGTTGAGATACATTTATCTCAACATGGTATCAGAGCCAGGTTCAGAGGACATAGAGAGGTACTGTTGCTATTCTTGTTTATGTGGATGATAATGTTGTCATAGGGGATGATGAGCAAGGTATTTAAGCTGCCAATCAGTTCCTTGGTCAACAGTTTGTGACTAAGGACCTTGGCACTCTTCGATACTTCCTTGGGTTGGAGTTCGCCAGGAACCAACGTGGTCTTGTGATGACCCAGAGGAAGTTTGTGATGGATCTTCTTTCTGAAACATGTATGACAGGGTGCAAGCTTGCTACTACCCTATGGATCCGAGTATGAGATTATATGATGGTGACACTGAGGAGGTAGACAACATGAGATATAGAGAGCTAGTTGGGAAGCACCATCGCTCTTCTTTTCCGATTCGTCCGAGTCGTCATAATAGTCAGTCCTTTGAGTTGTTTCATTTTGTTATTTGAGGTCCTAGTCGTGTTCGTGATCATCAGGGGCATCATTTTTATATGGTTGCTATGGATGATTACTCTAGACTATCTTGGGTATTCTTGTTAAAACATAAGTTTGAAGCAGGTGCTATCATTAAATCTTTTCTTATTGAAGTCAAAAATATCTTCTCTGCTAATGTGAAATTCCTTCGTACAGGTAATGCTTTGGAGTTTTTTACATTACATTTATCTGAATTTCTCAGGTCTCTCGGTATAGTTCATCAGACCTCTTGCAATTATACTTCTCAGCAGAACGGTGTGGCTGAACGTAAACATAACAAGAACACTGTTGATCCAGAGTCGTATCCCTCATTCTTTCTGGGGGGATGCAGTTCTCACTGCTTACTACTTGGTGAACCACATGCCATCCGCTATTCTTGGAGAGAAGGTTCCCTTCTTTTATGCGTTTCTCGAGAAGGAACTATCCTTTCTCACTCCCAGAGTCTTTGGATCTGTGGCCTTTGTCCACAATTTCACTCCTAGCCGTGACAAGCTCTCACCTAGAGCTGTCTAATGTGTTTTTGTTGGTTATTCTCGTACCCAAAAAGGGTATAGATGTTTTGATCATGTAGGATGAAGATATTATGCGAGTGCTGATGTCACATTTTTTGAGTCTATTATGTATTTCTCTCCTATAGGTGACAGGTTGTCAAATGCTACTTTTGGAGAGGATGTTGTTCCTCCACCTCCGTCTTCTCCACCATATGACCCCCATGCTGCACCTCAGTCTTCTCCATCTCCACCGCCCCCACCACCTCCACTTCCGTCTACCCAGTCCAAGTTCTTACCCCATGTTTACACTCGCAGGTCTTCTACCCACCCCTCTGCTCATGCGCCATCCACATCATCCACCACGCCTCAGGTATGTCATGAACACATTGTTTCTACTGATGACACTGGAGTTTTAAATGATACACAGGACGAGCTGATTCCAGAGAACAGAGAGGCGGATGATATGGAGATACCTATTGCCTTAAGGAAGCCTCGTCACCAATGTGTCATGTATGTGCTTGCTACACATGTTTCTTTGGATCATCTTTCATAGGAGTACATGAAGTTTGTAGTGGGACTCTCTGCTGTTATAATCCCACGTACATATCAGGATGCGCTACAAGACAGTAGGTGGAGACTTGCAATGGAAGAGGAGATTGCAGCTTTGCGGTCGTGTAGAACATGGAGCATTGTATCTGCTCCACAAGGTACTTCTGTTGTGAGCTGCAAATGGATATTTACAGCAAAGCAAAGGGCATATGGCAGTGTGGACTGCTACACGACAAGACTTGTGGCACGTGGGTTCACCCAAACCTATGGGGTGAACTATCAGGATATCTCTTTTCCTGTAGCCAGACACTCGACACTATGCATTCTTCTATCCGCTGCTGTTTCACGGGACTGGCCTCTTTACAAACTTGATGTGAAGAATGCCTTTCTATATGGGGACCTAAAAGAGGAAGTATATATGAAGCAACCACCATGGTTTTCTACTGAGGGGGAGTCCCAGAAGTTGTGCAGGCTCCATAAGGCGATTTTTAGCCTGAAGCAGAGTCCGAGAGCTTGGTACCAGAAGCTATCGGACTTGATAAAGCAACAGGGGTTTGTGCGGTCTACTGCGGACCACTCACTTTTTGTTCAGAGATACATTTATCTCAACAAGCCTTCCATGAGAGA